>JAAGNO010029333.1:0-36489 GCA_033439905.1 Ceryle rudis
GCGGGGCCCCCTGGCGGCCACGCGGGAGCAGGGCGGCGGGGAGGCGGCCGTGCCCGCGGAGCGCTGCCCCTGCGGCACTGGGGGGCACCGGGGCGGTCTGGCTGTGCTGCTGCCCGTGCACATCTGCACCGCCCCACTGAACGGCTCTGGCACCTCCTCCGTAACGTATTCCCTTGTCTGTTTCATCGCTTTAGGCCTCGTTACGTTAATGGAGCGTGGCTGGTAAATCTTTAAACTGCGACTTCGAGATTCAGAATTGCTTCACGATTCCAAAAAACAAAACAGAACACTCCTCCTCTCCCCCGAACCAACAAAAAAAAAGCAACCCCAAACCCAAACATAATGTTTAGTGTACTTTTAAGGCAAGAACAAAGTAAAACCTACTGTAAGTTTTACACCAGGAACTGGTAAAATATCCTCCAGCATACATGTTCCAATGGGGTTTTATCTCCTTGTCTTTTCTTTCAAGCAAACCACTCGAGACTCCGTCTGGGCTCTTCTCAGAAAAGACAGTATCTCCTTCAACTCTTAAGGGAAAAGCAAGTAACTCCGCTTGATATTTGCCATGTACAAGCACACAACCAGAGGCAACGACACAAGCAAGACCTTTCTTTTGCTACTGACATCTTGTGAACTTCAAAATCCTTCACAGTCTGCCAATCAAAAGATTAAAGAGGATACAAATTTAGATCGGGCCTCCAATTAAAATCAGACTTTGACCCATCCCACCATGTCATGGGACCCCATGAACCTGAACAATAAGCTACTTCCCGCAATTTAATTGTGGTTTGGTGACTCAGTGACACACAAGTGCTCTTGAAGTAAACAACTGAGTATTTTAAATAAAAATGATGCCCCTCCTGTAAATAATTAGTTACCAATTCTAAAATTATTTGTTTTGCTCCAATATATTAGAAAAAGAGAAAATAAAAAAGGAGGAATAACTAAATTCTTCAATGAAATAAAGAGAAAAATTCCAGCTATCCTGGGAGCCTTGCCATTTTCCCTTATGAGACCAGGGCTTGGCATGAAGGCAGCTGTCACTTGTATAAAAAAGCTAATTATGAAATGACTGTAGGAAAAGATCATCTTTTGTTTAAAGCATTACACTAACATATCTGGCTTTGGCACTGTTTTCCTCTGTACCACAGTTTAAAATGGAGAATGCGCATCCTCTTTTTCTCCTTGTACCTGCCTAAAAAATAAGTTTCTCAGAGCAGGTCCTGGCGTTGCTGCGTGAACGTAGAGCATCTTGTTCATCTAGTGTCTCCACCAGGTTGATTTAGCAACTGTCAAAAGATACACAGTAAATGAGCCCATTTGTAATACCTGCTTTGTAATAACCTGGAGGTTATTTTAATAATCTTTCCAAATGTATTGGCATTTTTTTTCAAAAGGATGCTTTTATCCTGCACTTTACATACCAGAAGTAATTTCCTATTATTCCTTCTAAGAAATGCGACACACGGACAGAAATGTTGTGGAAGTACTGAACTATTTATCCATTCTCGCACCTGAAATGTTGACCATCTTCTGAAGGCCTAGCACAGCTCCTAGTTTACATGAGCAAGAAAAGTGGTGTCTACATTCATTATAGCAAGTTCCCCTTGAAGGCATGGATGTAGGAGATGTTGGAGGAAATGGGGTTCTTTCAGTCTACAACTACAAAGAACATGAACAGGCACAAATGGGAAGGAGGTGGGTGAGTTACAGGCGAGGCTCCACTACATCAGGCCAATAAAGTCTGGAAGTCTTCATGGACACTGTAGAATAAGTTTCTTTCTTGCCAAAAGCGACACAATTTTTATGGCTAAGCTTTGCTAACATCACAGGGAGCAGGCTTCATTAGATTATCTTTTGTGTGCTGAGCACTCATTTGCCCACAAAGAGCTAGCTGAGGTCTCATGGCTCTGAGTCATAAGGCCTGAGCATGCAGCAATAACTTCAGAGGCTGCTATCTCACATCCCCATGATGTCCCTGCCAGAGAGCCAAAGCAGCAGAAGGGGCAGTGTGCTCTTTCTTTATCACTAGAGTTCAACCCTACTTTTTTGTTTTGTTTGTTTGTTTTAACAAGGTAGTCTTCACATTCATAGTGGATACCTCAAATAAAAGAGGCAAGATGCTTATTCCATCCTGATACTGAATTGGGTTTCAGATCTACAGCCTTGCACCAGGGAAAGAATATTCCTATTTTGCCCCCCCAACAAACAAACAAGCAAAATTAAAAAAAAAAAATAAATAATCAAATCTCTGGGATCTTCATCTCTTCTGGCCTGAAAAGGTGATATTTGGAATTAATTCTCAGGCTTTGGTCTCAAATCTAGAAACGCTGTTAAGCCATGCTGCCAATTACTGCACTTCCTCTCTCTTTGCATAATGAAAGGCCATTAGCCAACTGACATTAATCAATGTGGTTAAGTGTTCTCCCACTATCACCAAGTGCCGCCCCCTTTACACAAATGCATTGGATTAACCAATGCCTATACAGAAGGGTTGCACTGATCAGGGGATGGGGGTGGTTTTGATTTTATTCTGTTGCTTCAGGTTTAGATGGTGGCTGACAAGTCTCCCCTAGCCAGGAGTATGCTAATTTTCTGGTCTGAATCCCAGTTCCTGTCCGTATCATGAACCATATGCTTCCTGGTGAGCTTCAGACTTCCCTTCCCACTCAGCAAGTGGCGGTCCCAGGCAGCACAGGAGGACCAGCGCTGCTCCCTCCCAAGCAGTGACAAGCCACCTGGCTCCATGCCCTTCACTAGACTGTCCCTTGACAACCCCTTTTAAAAGCCAGAGGGAGGGCCACAGGACAACCTGGCTCATCCATGCAAGTCCCTCCTGTAACCCTACCTGCAACACCTGATATCTCTGCCTTATCCCCAGCACCCTTATACAACACTCTTACACAATGCTCAGCATTTCTGGCTCTCTGGGAGCTGGGCTGCCTCCAGAGAGAGAAGCCTTGTGCCTAAAGGAGGGGAGAGCTGCTGGCAGACCCATGGGGGGGTGGGAGTCTGCCCAGGTACTGGGATTCAGCAGGGAGCAGGCAAGGGTGCAGAGCAGGATAGCAGAGCATGCAGGTTTTGTAACGGGGCGCAGGAGAACGCTCCAGCACGGTCAGGCCAAGCGCCCCAGGATGCCAAATCTTCATGCTATGCCCTGGCACAATTATGGCCCATTTGTTTTTCTTGGGGGCTATGCTGGCTTGGGAGCGATGAATTATGGGATGTGTCATCTGAACATCTTGTTCTGCAAACTCCCTCTGTGAAAGTTGCTCTCACTTCTAACTTCATCTTTAGTGAAAAATCCAAAGTAGCAACTCCACAGCAGAAGAAATGACAAGGCAGCCTACAGGCTGTATTGATGCCTAAATGAACTTTGTTTCAATATTTAACAGCAAAGCAAAATTAGTATTTTAGAGCAGAGTTATACGAAGGATTTTGTACTAATACATATTCAGTGAAAAATGTACTAGGCTATGGTTTATGGTACATGATACCTATATAACGAGCAAGCAGTATTCCCTCCCTTGTAAAATGTACTGAACAACTAACTGCATTGTATGAGAAATAAAAATCTATCTAGTTTTCTATGTTTAATGGAAAGCCCCCACCAGAAGTGGACTTTGAGTCATGTTTTCTGTTGCTAGTCTAGTTCAACTCACGAGGACACAAAAACATGCTATAAAGCATAAAATCAAAACCACGGTGCACTATCTGTATAAACATTTGCAGTCTGTCTGGAAACACCTAATCAAAAAGGCAAGGAGCTACTGAGTCTTCTAACATGAATGTCCAGTAGTTCTGTATAATCTTATGCTTTCTGCCTCACACAGACTAATGTGGCTCTTTAGAACAGGGTATTGGTTTTACCTTTGAGACTCAGAATTTCCTATTTTAACTTGCTTTTTAAATGCTCTAGAAGTTGCTGAGCACTAACAAGTCAAGATTGTGGATGATCTGCATCAGTCAGAATCAGACGATAATATGGTATGTGCTCAGCTCCATGCAGGCATCAGCAGCTTTTTTTACAGCATGAAAGCCAGAAAATTATTATAGGCAGAGAAAAAGCCTGAAAAATTATAATGGTAACCTTTGAAAGCACTTGTGTTTCAATAAGCAGAACTGCAGGATGAACAGTGTTAATTTAGATGGACAAAGTCATTCCTCTGTAGTCCCACGCTGGTGAGACTTCAGTTCTGACATATGGTTTGCAGGACGGGCTGAATGATAAAGCTGTTGTTTTGAACACAGCTACAAAAATTAGATACAGCACCACAAAATGAAGTAATGCTAGATAGAAGTTGGGTTGTGATTTCATCAGAACTTAATGTCTTATTGTATTGTGGGAGACTTAAATGGAAATGATAAGAACTGATTTTGTCATGGCCAAAAAGAAGAGAGCTTTAGTATTTCTTTCTCTTTCTCAGTAGCCTGAAGATACTAGAAAGGCAGTCTTACACGTATCATGAAAAGTACATGGGGGAAGACTGTAACATTACATTTAAACCACCTGGGCATCAGGCATAAAACTGATCATGTAATGCTTCTCACCCTGTACTCGCAGAAATGAGTAACGTTATCTCACTTAGATCTCCCATCACAGCCAGCTGTTGACTGTCCCTAAGAGCTTTTAAGAAATCTCTTTATATTCAGCTTAAAACTTGGTCAGCACAGTGGGCTGTAGCCTTCTCTCTGCTTTACTTCACCCCCTTGCAGAAACGTACAGCTCTCTAGCACTTTGCTTTGGCCTACTCCATGTGTACACAGGAGGGCATGAGAGGAGCACAGAACTGGAGGCAGCCCTGTTGAGCTACTCTTTTGATAGCCAGTGTTTTGTTCCCTGTGAGGACCTTCCTCAATATTAAATGTTACAGCACAAGCCACCCCGATTTGCCAAAGAGTAGCTGATCTGTAACTGTGCATTAAGTGATGTTTATAGTGTTAAGAGATTTAGGCCTGAATTCAGAAAGAGCTCTACCTACTTGCACTGTTGAGCGGGGATCCTGGAGGGCCAAAGATGATAGAAAAGCAAAAGGGATAATATAAAAGACCTTGTATTTAAGTGATTATTCGTGTGTTGTTTGAAGAGCCTATGAGACATTTCATGGCTTACATGTTTGCTCTCCAGCCTATGGGAGTTTCTCTCAGACAACAGCTTTGATGTAAAACTCTTCTTGTTTGTCTGTTTTGCTCTGTCCACTCAGGAAACATTAGCTCTCCCTGAAATTTCAACAAGGGACAGTTTATCTTTGATGGTAATTTCTCTTATTACTCGCTGCAAAGCATGTATTTGACAAAGGCTTTCTTGAATCACCCAATAAATCTCTACAACTGACTAACATCAGATAATCTCAAAGACACTGAATTTCAAAGACTTTCATTGAAACTGGTGATTTTCCACTCTCATGATGAAATGGATTAAGAAAAAGAATGTTTTCTAAATGTCAGGAGAGGAGGTACCTGGCTGAATCTTGTTAACAAGAACGTATTTTGTCAATGCATTTCACATATATGCTGTGCCTAAAAAAATCAGTGAAGCAGAAATGAGTATTATCTAAACTACAAATGTCACTCTGAATAGGGATATGTATTACCCTAAAGATTGGTACTGGCATTTGTTTGAGCTATTTTCAGGGATTCAGATATGAAAAGCAGAATTAATGCAGTTTTAGTTTTTCTGCTTTTCTTAACGAGAGCTTCAGAGAGTCACCAGTTAGTTTAAAATCTAAATTCTAAATACAAAAAAATCATTGTCTATATTGCAGGCCTTGAGTTACAGTGTGCAAATATATAGAATTTTCCAGAAACCCTTGGAAAAGAAAACAGATATGCTGTTACAGCTCTGGATTTAGCCTCATGGTTTTTGCATATTGTGCAAAAACTTGCCGAGTTTCCAAACCTGAATCTATTTGTCCTAAAAACTGATAGCTGAATTGCAAAACCACTGAATTCTGAAATGTTCAGCACAGACTCCAGACCTGAAATTTATGGCTTAAATTGGATTATAACCGAGGGAAAACATTGAAGGTTATTTTCAACGAAATTAAGGTAATGGACCAGAACAAGAATCCCTAGCCAGTGAAACCTGTGGTAGGGGGATAGAGACTAACTTAAAATCTGCAAAGAGCCTTTCCACAAGTCAGACTGGTGGTCCTGGAGCCTTTGCCTGCCACTGCAGAAGCAGCTCAAGGGAAATGGGCATCAGACAGACAGAGCCAGTGCGATGTGCTGAAAGGAGCCAGCGCATCTCTGGATGTGTAGGTTCAGGCCTTATGTCAAGCAGTAAGGCAGATAATATCCCTGGAGGCATGAGGAAGGCATACCAGAGACACAAGAAAAGTATCAACAATAGAAAAGGAGGGACAGTCAAGTAAAGTGAAATGATTAAGGGGCTGGACTGACTTTTATCAGTTGAGAGTTAACTACAATTTGGCCAAGTGGCAGGAAAGTGAGCATGTGATAACCATGCTTAAAAGAGAAGAAGGGATGATGGAAGAATGTGACTGTTATGGGAAATTTGGTTAACTTGTGCTAATGGTTACTGGTGGACATGTAATTAGGTTAGAGGGCAGCTATATTTAAAAAGGAGAATTCCTGCCTGGTTTTAGTTGATATTTTGAAATGGAGAAGCCCATATTTCTATTTCTGAGGCTTACCCAAAAGCTTATTTTTCAAAAGAAAAAATTCAATGACTTCAGTAACAATTAGGCTCAAGCTGGAGAAAGCTTTCTCCAAACACCCCCTCTGAAATTTCAAAATACAAACCACATGTCTTAGAGATACACAAATATATTTGTAATTATTATAAATAAATAAAGAGTTTCAAATTACCTGGCAATGAACTGGTAGTCATAAAATATGACTGTATTAAAACTATATAAACACCCATTTGCTTATGGTTTTGGGCAGACAGGAGGCACAGAAAGAAGAAATAACACTAGTGAAAATGAAGTAGAAGCTCTTATTTTAACAGAAAATTACTTGCACCCTCTGTAACGGCTCTCTCTGTATGACCAGCACTGCATGAAGTTAACTGGATTTCAGCTGAGGATTGTCACAGCTCATAAGTTACCCTGTTCAATGTCCTGTTCCTTTTTATCCTCATTTTTTTTTGAGAACAAACACATTATGGCATATTCCCAACAAAATAAGTCACTCTTTAAGGCAGGAAGAGTTTCCTAAGGGGTGGGCTCTAACCTCTGTCACTCCCTGTACCCTTTTTCCTGACCTCACTGGTGACCCAGTGCAGAGAGTGAAGAGGACAACTACTTCTTCTCAGAAGAGGCATATATCCTAACATCAAGTACAAACATTATAGATGCAAACCTACTTCTGGGTGCACACTGGAAACAAATCACACAGCCTCAGTGTTAACAATGGCCTTTCACTACGTCCAATAAAGCAGTGGGTTTTGGGGTTTTTTTTAAACCTCTCTTCTTGTTTGCTGCCTCATTTACAGCTAACAATAATAGAATCAAGCCCAGAAATGAAAAGAAAAAGTTTAATCGCTGATGATTTTGCTATCTCTCCCAAGCAAACAACAAAAGTCCACAACCTTTTAACCTTTTCCATCCTATTTGCTAATTACTTATTTTGTAATTAACCCATTATGCATCTGTCATTGTATTTTAAATTAAATCACTTTAATTGCTAGTAAGTAGGGTTTATTTAGTTTCTGGTGTGGTTGTATGGGGTCATGAGTGGGGAGCTGTTGAACCACTGTGAGTTACAGGTGGCTCTTTGCAAAACTGCTGAAGTTGCTGAAGATGAAGAGTTAAGCTGCTTTCCTTAGGTGATTTGATTTTAATGGCTAATGGCATATTTCTAATGGATGGAAATTTACTGCAAGTATGGGCGGGCATCTTTTATTCCTTGTATATAGATCACATTGGCATTATTTTGTTTCTTGTAATATTTTTTAATAAAGGAATAATTATGCTAATAGTTCTAGAAAACGCCTACTGCCACAATGCTTACTTTGCTATACAGTGGAACTCTGTGAAATGCAGTACAACTTTAGATTAACAGATGAGCTTCAAATAAAGAGAACAGAGAAGATCTAACCCAGGAAGCATTAATTATGGGGATAACAGTCAGGACACTGTAATATCTTCATGTAAAACACCATAAAAAATGAGGATAAACACAGAAGATTTTGTTCTCTGTAGCACAGCATTCTTCTACCCCTTGTGTGACCTGACTCACTTCACTGACTCTGCAGAAAATACCCACTTTTTTTCTGGGTTAGTTTTGTGCTGGTTTAGTGAGCTGAATCAGCCCTGCCAGGCTGCTGCTGAGCACTGCAGCTGGCACAAAGTAAGTTGCAGGAGCCCACAGCTGCAAGGAGGGAAGGGAACGGAGATGAGGTTCACCCTGTCTCATAAGATGGTACCCTGAAAGAACGCGGTAGGGATTTAAGCCTTTTATATTAAACCATGGTATTTGTAATTCTGTGCATTGAAATTATTTAATTTGTTAAAATAATTTCTTAAGTTTTCTGAACCAACTTTGAATATTTTAAGTCTTGCACTGAGGGAAAAAGCTCTAAAGACAAGATAATTCATTATAACTTATTATTATTTAGATTCTTATACAATGAAGAAAGGCTCTAAAAAGTGTGTGCTGTACCTTCTAGAGAATGGCAATATGAATTGGTAAGGTCAGGATTTCCTTTAGTACTAAATAAAGTTAAGAAGCTAGTACTAATGAGACATGAGAATAAATTGCCAGCAAGAACCCACTTCACACCTTTGCTCAGTAACCTAAATATAACTATGGGTCAAATCAACAATAAAGTCCACACATATGAAAGCTGACAGATTTAGCAAGCTGAACTTCCCACATAGACTTTGCTCTGAGAATTCATTAACAATACTAAAATCCAAGATTAGCCTAGATGTTAAAAGTTTTCTTCCCTGCTCCCACCACAAAAAAAAGTGTATGAAATTGTAGGGGGGTATGGAACACACCTTAATAAGACCTATATAGCCCTTTCAAAAGACAGTCTCTGTGTCCAAGTGAGAAATCTGTAATCAACCTTTGAAGCTTGCTTTCTCATCTAAGTATTTTTACATTTGGTTCTGGGCTACCAAGACATGGCACACGGCTGAAGATTCTGAAACAGCATTTTCTTGCTGCCAGATTTCTACTGCTGCATCCATCCTGATGCCTTCCTTGCCAAACTGCGTAACTACACACCTCAATGGGCAGTGTGCCTGGGGAGCTCACCTTGCCACCCCTCCCCCCCGCCTTTGCACTATACTTCAGCAGAGCTCCCCATCTCTGCACTCACTTTGCTAGCACTTCCACTGTGAAACAAGGCTTACAGGTGTGGAGGAAGATGATGAGGGCCTGCAGAACAATGAAAAGGAGAATAGGAGACATAGTTGTGACTTTTACATTTTTAATAAGGAGCCTTTGGACGGTCTTCAGGAACAACACAACCTGTCAGAGAGAAGCAAGCCATCAAAAGCTGAATAAATAGAAAAATCTCTTGTATAGAGAGGAAGTATTCAATTGTAAAACATCTGCTTAGAAGAGGACAAGAAGGGCAAAGATGCAGCAGTGGAACTGAATTAAGACTCAGAAAGATATTTTTATGACCTGTACTCTGAATGTGCATTAATAGTATATACTCATCTTAATATGACCCATCTGAGGCTCTGAGTAGGTGTTGTAGCTTAGTCCAACAGAGGAAACCAAACCACTGGAAGAAGCAGACAGCCCTGAGGGTGGGCTGCGCATCCGTGTGCAGAGACAGCTCTGTGATGGAGACAACACACAAGCAGCCCAGGCCTCCAGGAGAATGGCAGGAAAAGAACTATCAGGGGAAGTTCAATTGTAAAGCCTTGTTCTGCACCGCCTGCTTTGCTTGAGGTGTGAGTTGGACATCTGCAGCTCTTGCACATTCCCTGATTTGCCATTTGTTGGCTTGGTACACTCAGATCTTTTCAGATTCACCATTTCCTGCATTCAGCCTGCAACAGAGGTAAAGTATTTGGGACTCGAGGCATGCATTTATCAAAGCAGTAACATTAAGGGTCTTGAGAGGGCAGAGGGAGGTCAGGATGGAAGCAGCATCCTCTCAGTGTACTAAGCAAAACCCTGGTATGAGCAGACACACTTTCCCCAGAGAGACAAAGTTACCATCAAAAATCACATGGGTGACTCTTACCCACTTCCTTTACTAAGTTCATTAAACTCTCAACACTGTACTGCTTTGTGATGGCTATGTGACCAAGGTAATATCAGGGGATCAATCCAAGTTTCTCTGCTCTGCTGAGTTAGTGGGATGGGCCAAGCTTTTCTTTTAAAACATCATTTCTCCTCTCTCCCTTCTCCTTTAAAATTTGCCAGTTTTCCAATTAATCTTTCTTTCTGTTCTAGATTCTAATTTTGTTTGCGTGAAAGTGTAACAAGAGAACTGGATGCTGTATTTCATTCCTAAGGATATCAGATCTTGGGGTTCCACTACCAAATGCCAAAGCCATGGCCCTAATGACTCCATATTTGCCTACTGGTCCTGTGTGTCCACCACCTGAAGAACAGATCCTTGAGGAACACAGCTACAAGGAGGGGAAATCACCATTCAAAGAAAACTTTTTTTTTAAGACACCCAGAAGAGATGACTTTAAAAGTTAGCAGGAAAATACCGAGTCTGACCTGGTATGGAGCACCAGGGGCAAGACAGCAATAAAACAGGGTGTGCTCCATCTTGGTGTAGCATATTGGACAGACAAAAAGAACTGAAGAGTTTTCTGTTCTAAAGCTCTGTGTAAACACACTGCACTAGCAAGGGATGGAAGACACAAACATGAGGATTATCCAAGTCAAATTGCCAGATGAATTCTCTCTGCTTATCGCAGGAAAAATTGCCCTGAAAATGCAGGCAATAAAGAAGCCAAAGAGAGCCAAGGGAGAAGCCACAAGCAAAGTGATTCCTGAACACCGGACAAGATGGAAATGGCTACTTTTTTTCAGGGGATTTCATTCCTCCATTAGCATCATCTCTATTTACCTAAAATGCAGTTTGATTTAAAGCCAGACACTCAGAGACAGTTTTTATGCCAGACACATCAATCAGAAGAAGCAAAATGGGATGTCATCTCTGCATTGCTAGTACTGAGGCTTCCTGTGATTTATCCCAGCAGCATCACATGGATATTGAGAAGGACAGTGGCAATACATGATCTTACAAGTGATATTCCCACAAGGCTTACCTGGAAACAGGCTAAAAAAGCATCAGAGACATTTTTTCCTGTTGTGTTCTGTAATGGCCCGAGCAGTAAAATATTAAGTGTCAAAAGCAACACAACAATCTAAATTAAGGCATTTTCCCATCTAGTGATGGGAAGGAGCTAATCTATCAGCCCAATTTTAGAATTAATAAGTTTCATAAGTATTAATATTTGGATCTAATCTACATTCAATATTATCCAGATTACCTCATGCTGAAAGAACAAGTTCTGTATAATGAAGAGAAACAAATGAAGCTCAGAGAAAAATAATTAAAGCTGGGAGTTGTGATGGGAATTGGGAGTCAGCACTGCCTCATGTTCCGTGTTGAAAATTTATTCTTACAGTAACTGAGCTTCCTCATTCACAAGGTGGAGATGATAATACTCGCTTCAGTTCCAGCAGTATGCCAGTAAGATCTACAGATAAGCCATCAGAATTGCTATTATTAATATTATATATACTTGGCATGCATTTTTTACTTCAAAGCAGTTTTATAGGTTGTGTTTCTGATCTACTCTCAGTGTTTTGGGGATCACTTTTTTGAGACTTCAGAAAAGTTATTTTCAATTTATTTACTACATTTGGCATATTCTTTGCCATTGACTTTAATTCCATTTTACAGCTTATTAGTTTTATGCGATTTTGTTCTCTGTATGATGTGGGAACACAGTAGTGCAATGATTCAACTAACACCAGTTTTACCAACCAGCCAGATTTAACAGGCTATTTCTTGTTGTATCCTATAAACACGGTGAGCAGCCAATCTGATATTTAATGATGCAAACCATAAGCAGAGGTAGTGTTTTGTGCCAAGATACAATATGTGGAGATTGCAAAAGCTCATAGCAAAATGTCTATGGAAAAAAAAATTACAGCATGGAGGTTTTTGAGTTGTTCTTTTGTGTGAATCAAACCCAAGTAACTTTACTAGGAAAAGCAGTCAGATTAATTAGAAAAAACCCATAGATATTGACAGAATGAGAGAACACCTCATATTGTCTGTGGAAGGTATTTGCAACCAACTGTGCTTTTTATGGGAAAACTTTATCAGAACAGATTTATTTCCATGTTCTTCCATTCACTAACTAAGAGACTTTGGTCTGAACGATAAAGTAGTTTGATTATGTGGGAAGCACAAAATGTACTAGCTTCTAAAGAGGACTTGCATTTTAGTGTCTGTGAAGTTGCTGAAGAATCTTACATAAGAAGTTATATATAATGACTTAAAATTAGAATTTCCTTTGAGGTATCCTAACCAAATTACAGAAGAAAAGATGTGTGAAACAGGATGGGGTATGTTTTAAAACCAGCTCCTCATCTTTTTTTTTAAATATATTTGTGGATCTCTCAAAAGGGAGACTGGTATAAATAAAACGGAATTTCAAAGTCTTAAAAATTCAGAATGAAAAAGTGGAGTTGCCAGCAATGACCTGACTCACAGTTCCTGAGCGCCTGAAGTTGACAGTACTGGATCTTTGGAAATGCTCTAGTAACAGAGATCTCTTCACTCCCGAACAAACTGACATCACTACAATCCGTCAATTTGCTGGAATTCACAACCACGCTGGGCTTTGTTTCTGAGCTATTGTGGTCAAAAACTATAGTCAAAATATGTGTCTGTCTTCCAGTTCTCTTTTAAAAAATCATATATCCTTTTACAGAATTTCACATGTGTTTCTTCATTTTGGTTGTACTCATCCTTAAGGGTTTTTTTTTTTTGGTAGAGCAATGGGCTACAATTCATGAAAACCCTGCACAGCTGTAGAAATAAAATATTCTGTTTGATCCTCTAGGACAGATTTAAGATGTCATTGTCAGCTTTTGGATATCTGTCTGTATTAGTCATTCTGCCAGCATTAAGATAGTAAGAGAAAAGATAAGGGTTTGCGGTAAGGCCCACTGAAGCAGAGGGAGTCTCTACTGATGTCAGCTATTTTGTGCCATGTTCCTCTAGCACGGATTAGGACACAAAAAAGAACTTCTCATGCCAAATTCTGTACTGACTTCTTCACGTGCGCGCATTTTTATTGAGTAGGCTCAATAAAGTCTACTGGGACAGCCATTCCTACAACCTTTATACAACTTTTACTTTACTTCATACAGTCTGTCTGGGCAAAGGGCCAGGCCTTCATATTTTACAAAGGAAAGCCTTTTCCTCTGCCCATCTGATTTTATTCCTTTGCTTATTTACTGTACTTCCTTCACCAGGTTCAAAGAGGTCAGTCCTTTGTTGGACATTTACATTTTGGAAGCAATAAACTGGCAACGAGATGGCTTTTTCTAAGTCAGGCCCAAAATATTTGCTCATGGGAATACATCATTTAGAGACATTACCTATAGGGACAAAAGGTTCTGCCTGCTGAGCACTGGAGCCCATCTCCCCTCGGACATCTTGCCAAATTGGCTCGCACTTGCCATTTTCATGCGAGCCATTGCCCTTGGCTGCAGATTACACAGCCACCAGCAATGCTCTGGCCACTGCTCTCCCACTCCTGTGGCAGCGCTCAAGGTCCATTTTCTTGCTGACACTGAAAACTTCCTGTGGGATCCAAAATGCTGATCCCAACTCAGCTGTGGAGTCTGTGTGGGAATCTCCCTCCCGGGGAAGACGCTGGGCAGGCAGAGCAATGCTGCCAACACTACCAACAGAAGTGATGTACAGCTGTATTTCATTGATGGGTGGAGGGGAGCTCGGTCAGAAACAGCAGAGTTACAGGGAGGGCAAAGGACTTGCTGGGGAGTGCAACTGTGCAGGGCCAGCAGGACATATCATGTAACCTAGCGCCAGGGATACCAAGGCAATGGTAAATAGGGATGGGTGTGGAAAAAATGGAATCAACGGGGGAAAAAGCAATTAAGGGCATGTTGTTCATTTGGGAGGAAACTGGATTGAAGAAAAAAGGTACAAGAGCAGCAAAAAGGAGGGTCAAGAAACGGCAAAAGGGGTAACAGCAGATACCAATAATGTTAATGGGGGCTGCTTGGGGGTATCTATCAGGTGGCCATACCCTTTACTACTACAGCCTGTTGCCCTAAATTAGACCAACCAACCAAGCCTGTTGTTCTGAGCAAACTGTATGCGCCAACCTGCTGGCACAGTTAGGGGGACTGGGAGGGACGGGCACAGAGGAACATCTGAGGTGGATGGATCGAGCATCTGGTGTTGCTGTGGCGGTGCCCATGCCAGGCCTGACAAGTATCAGCCTCTTCCTGACCTCCTCCTCCTCCTCCTCCTGACACGTGCACCAGCAGAAGGAAACCCTCTCCCACCAACGCAGCATTGTCTCCCCAAAATGGCTTCAGCTAAACCAATACAGGCAGTGGCACTTTTCCACTGGCACAGCTTCATACGTATTAGGGGCTTTGCCAGGATAATTTCACTGGCTAGGAGGGGATGATTATTTTTATATGCCTCTACACAACATATGTGTGCTGGCAAATCATCCGGAATCGCTGCACTTCTTGCCTAGTCCCAATGAAGGAGTTAACACCTTCAAATTCAGTAAGCAGCAGCGCATGTAATGAAACTGAATTTGACATATTTATTCACAATAATGCTACATGAAATTACTGCATTATTTCTGTGAACATAGGGACTGGGTGAAAACAGAAGTCTCTTCCTTTCAAATTTTTTTTTTTTTTTTCCCCCACTGGCACTTTTCTAAAATAACCCTTAGTTTCATACAGATAGTGTTTTCCTTGGAACTGTTACTGTCTTTAGATACTGCACAAATTAGACTCTAAAAGAGTATGTAGCATATTATCCTCAGACATGTACAAATCCAAATACCTCCGCTCAGAGTGCAGACTACTGATGCTAATTAGTGAAATAACTGAGGTTTCATTTTCCCGCAGATGGATGTGCTGCCTTTGGGTGCCATCTAGGCGTCTGAAGTTCTGCTTCAAATACAAACTGAGATATCAAAGAGGAAAAATAATTCATCTGCATAAGTCAATATCCTCAAAAATAAAAGCGAGTCCTAAAGCTCTCAACTGGAGGTAGACAAAAAGAAGAAAAAGGGGCTTATTCATTAAGGAGAAGAGTTAATAAAATCTAGAGACCAGCTTGCAGAAAGAAATCTGACTGGCTCTACACCAAGATATCTACAATAGATACAAACCCAGAAACTTGACTAAATATATTGCCTCTTACTCACTACAACTTTTTTTTTATGAAAACCTGTACCATTTTCTCAGAGTCAGCAACTTAATCACCACTACATAGCACTTCCTGTGTTTATAGCACATTTACAGATGAGCAAAGCACCATTCAGTGCTACAAATGCCAACAGTTGCACAAAGCAGGGTAACGCTGGAGAATCCAGGCTCTCCTAGGAAGAATCTGGGATTTGGGATGTTAGCTGTTGCCGGCATTTTTCTTGTTTGGTTTAGGAGTCCACTAGAATATTTAACAGTACCAGATTTGCTTTTTTGATGCTTTTTCATGAAGAGGGATATATTTATACTTAGTGCTTTTTTTAATAGGAGTAAGATTTGAAGCTGCTAAAGAAAAAGCTCCATTGGGATTTGTGCATCACCAAAATAGCCAATAGTCTGGAAGTACATCAACCTACACACAGTGTCAAAAAACACATTTGCAAGCTAAATAACAGAAAATAACCTGTATGCTTTTTTTGTTATTACTGCTCTGTGGGGAAAATGTCTGTCATGCAAATAAAACAAGTTTTGTTTTTTATTATAAACTACTGAATTTCTGACAGATTTTAAAATAATGAAATCAGGTGGAAAGAACTTGTACTGATTAATTTTAAAAAAATAAAATCAAGATTAATATATGGGAAAATGACTTTCATAACTGTTAGGCAGTGGAATCACAGTTCTCCAGGTTTTTGATCTAAACCAGATTTTATTTGGGGTCCAGATATAACATTTGGTAGCTGTGCACAAGAATGATCAGAAGTGAAGCTCCTCTTTACAACGATTGTCAGTTCCTTCTTTCATATGTGTTGGATAAAGATGAGAATTCCCACTGAAATGCTTTGACTTTGCAAAAGCAAAAAACTCAGGAGCAGTTTGATCCTGAATCATAGCCTGATGCTGTTCCCGTTTAACTCCAGAAAACGTCTACCCACCGCTTATATTCTTCCACAGAAAAGCAGACAGCTCAAGGCATTAGGCAAGGTAGGCAGCAGCCTAGAGCAGAATGCTGCCTACACCACCCAGGAGAAAAAGGAACATGGTGCTCATTTGCAATTCCACAGCCCTCACTAGTACACCATCTCACAATGCAAACATACTGATTGAGATGAAGGGCTTCAGCTGAAATTTAACCAGACTATGAGTACACATCATTTAGAAGTCTCAGCTGCTCTGGGAGTGGATAGATTATTTCTGAAATATTCTTCTGTTTTACAAAACTTATATTACCACGTAATTTACCTCCTGAAGAAATGTAATTTTTTACATATTCACCACATAAACCTTCACTTGATGCTGGGGAATATTTGTTTCTCTTAATATTCTTTCACAGCTGATGGACATTTTTTTTGGTTTTGTTCTGTGAGACAACCCCAGGCTGATTTCAGTTCCACACTGCATATTTCTCCCAGGAGAGACTGACATTTTTTGTTCTGTGGTTTCAGGGAATATTTAAATATTTTATAATAAAAAGAAAAACAGCTTTAGCAGGGATACTGAGAGACCTCCACTGTGGCCAATGCTGCCTACCTAGCAAGGAGGTGCAGAGTTGGGGATCAAATCAGAGAAGATGAGAGACAGGAATAGAAAAGTCTGAGTGCCGCAAACCTGATCTGTTGTATGTAGGGCATTTTCTCCTGCTTTTGGGAAACAGGGAGACATCTGACTTGCCTGGCTCCCGAAGTGAGCACTGTCAGTCCAAATTCACTAGCTTTGGGGTGGGACTTAGCTTCCATTTCTCTCCAAGGCATTTCTCACTATGGGCAGCTGGAGTGGGTTCATGTACAAGTGCCGTAAGGAACCCCAAGAACTAAGCCTGAAATAAACTTCAGACTTTTGAGAAATAGGTGTCAAAACAAAACCTTTATGTATTTACCTACAAAGGACTCCTGTACTGCACTTAGCCTTTTGATCTCCAAACAGTCCCTCCAGTGTATAGGTGCTCAGCTCCTTGAATGAACATAGGATAAAGACCATATTCAGTTAGTTTTCTTTCATCCCCCCTGCGTACAGACTCCTAACGTTTCATCTTTCTGGTCTCCTTTAAAAGCCAGGAAATATAAAGAAATCAGTGGGTGTTTTTAAGCACTTTAGTTGCCAAAGTATGACTTGAATGGTTATAATATGTGATTCAACTCAAATGAGTCTCTCCATGTCCTCACCATTTTGAGATTACCCAAAAGATTACACTTCCTTAGAGCTGTTTGTATCGCCAAATCAGAAACTTCAAATGAAAATCTGATATTTGCAAATCCTTAGTCAGAAACCATATCAAGTGTCATTAGCTTTCCAAAGAAAAGTATGTAGAAAACAATTTCACCAATAAGGAGGAATGCTTTGCAGGAATCTGTTAATTAGAAAACATTGAAGTTACTACATTACATTGGAATGACTTCATTCAGGGGGTTTATATGATAATAATTTCTTGTTAAAAACTGAGGAAGGCTGTTAAAGATGTCACAAAAGCACCGTCAGGGATTTTAATTAAGAAAAAGTATTCTTGGATGTTGTCAAGAGAATCTGGAACATTTTTGGAGGGGAGCATATTCTGATCTGTTTTCCCACATGGGAATACTTTCCCAAAATAAGGTCAAGAGTGGATTCCCCCCTTCAGGGCTTCAGTCTTTTAGCAACAGTCAGTCCACAACCATTTGCATGAATTATGATTTGCAAATATAAATCTGAAGGTTTTGCATATTTCTGTAGCTGGTTGCACAGGATTTTCATTTCAGTATAATGCTACATTACTATGTGCTAATGCTCTCCCTCCTTCTCTGTATTGCTGTTAAAGTCAGTCTGCTGGTAAGAAAATCTGGGTTCATTAATCTTGCCAATACTCTTGCACTGTGTCATGCGCTGCTCATTAGGAACCACAGGCAACCACTCTGTCTCAGCTGATCAGTTATTCATGTTACAGGAGCCTTTCCCATCTTGCTGGTAGTAAAGACATGAAGTCTGCCACTATCACAATTCTCTTCCAAAGAAGAAAAGCAGCAAGTGCTAATTAAATAAGGTGCCACGGTAGGCTGTACAGCAAATGGCATTCAGAGTGAACATTGGGGTGTGAAGGACAGAAAGCTTGCTTCCTCTTTCCAAGAAACACAGAAGAAAGTTAAACAGCGAATAACCTGTCTGAAACAGTACGATCTCCATGTATTTTCCAAATTCATGTATAGCAATGAAACATCCGTAAGCCTTGTGTTAAGAACTTAATTGCAGCTCTCGACAGGCTTTTACCGTTTTGACAAGTCTGAAGTTCACGCTTTCAATCCAGGCATCAGCTCCAGTCCAGCGGTGGATTTCCTTTGCCTGTCCATACGGGTACACTAACAGGGTGGGTACCGCTGTACTCAATGAGCAGCAGGATTTGCAGTGAGTACAGGGTGAAGTAGTGAAGAACAGAAAATTTGAAAGGGTTTTCATTTTACAGGTTTTATATAACTTCTGGTATACTGGAGGTTACCTGTCGGGGCTACTATAGCGTGTCATGCATGAGACAAAGTGAACACCTCACAATGAGGGACTAAGGGAAATTTGCTAGTTGGTGTATGTCTCTTGTAAATTCAGGCCCATTTATGCTAGCTTCAAAGACCGCAAACTACGCTAAGCAACCTCTTCTGTTGCTTGTCTCTTCCCTTAATTAGAGCGTTTTTCCCAGTACAGTGTTCTCTTACTCCACATTCAACTCTCGTCCTGCTACAGCCAGGAGCAGCACTGGCTTTCCTTCTCCTTTGTGGCCAACTTCCACGCCGTTCATGAGAACTGTTATCACGGTCTTCCCAATCACCTTTTTGCAAAACTAAGCATCTGGGCTTCTCTAAACCTTTACCTAGAACTCAAGCTTCTTAAAGGTTGTGATATTTCTTCATATTCTTGTCTAGACTTTCTCCTGTTGCTCATTACCTCTCCAGTACAAATTGAGCAGGTATTCTACTTGGGACCTCAGCAGAAAAACGTAGCTACGTGCAATATTTATCAGTGATTACTTAAGGTAATCTACACATTAAGTATTCCTGATTATTTCCTCTGGAGCAAGGATGCTTTCAGTTTAAATTAAACTATGTAGAGAAAACATCAAAAGAGGAATAGAAGCATCCATTTGTGTAGCTCGCCTGGAGTAGCTGCTCCATCTCAAGTTTTTAGCTGACATTTTTCCAAATTAATGTTGTCAGAATGCGCACACACGCAAATGTATGCATTCCCCCATTTCAGACCTGACGGCTAGATCTATTCTGCATAAGATGGTTAAACTTTCAACAGTTCTGCACTTTAGTGACAGCCACCAAAACAAAAGGAGAATGTCTGTCAGCATTTCTGAAAATAAGACTTAGCTTTGCAACACCATATTTTTCAGTTATCTAGATTTATTATTGTAATGGACATCATTATTATTATTGTAATGGATTAGATGTCATTATTGTTCACCGAAGATGTTTAAATAAACTCTTAAATGTTATTTTATGGGATTAATCAACACATCACAACACCAATTTTCATTCACAGAGCAGAAAAGGTCAGTATGCAAATGCAATGTGCTAAAAATGGATCTGCTCTGAGTAACGCCCAATCAAGTTAATTAAACTAGATCCTCAAGACAAAGTTTAGCTTTTTGTTTTATGTCTGATATTTTGAAACTGTTTTACAGTCTAAGACTTGATTTGAAATGTCAGGGAGAAAAAGGAGAAATTAAGTAATGCAGAAATAACATTTTCTTTCATTATGCACAATCTATTTCTACAGTAGCAATCTTTGCATTACTTTTTCCATGAAAAAACACACTGATTATAAACCAAAATTTATTCTGCTTTTCTTCAACTTCAATGTTCAAGTTTTTTTCTTTATTAATTATCAGTAAGATTGACTGCTAGATCCTCCCAAAATGTTACTGTAGTGCTAGGCATTAATATTGGAAACATAGAAAGGAATAAAATCCAGTCTATCTTCAGTATTACAGGGGTTCTAGATCATACGATAAAAAGACGCAGGTAAGGATGGAAAACGTTGTGCTGATACATGTGCTCTGACGTTACAGACGTTAAAATCTCACAGGTCAGAACAGAGACCACATCGCTTGGACGCAGTCCTACATACAGTGAAACATGAAGAATACAACATTTTTCTCTGTCCCCTTCCTAAAAATTCCCAGCGTTTGTTTTTAACCTCTGATGGGCATTCAGCTGTTATCTTTATAAAAGCATCTATTAAACATTAGCACTATTTACCCAAGTGCTACTTGTCTACTATCACTGCAATTCTTCTCCGTGTAAAAAACTCTAACATTTACTGTCACTCAATTTCCTCTGCCATTTTATTATTCAGTCATACTCAGTACTGTCAGATCCTTCTGCAGCTCTTCCCAGTTGACTCTAGCACTGTCAGCAGGCTTTATCACTTCAATATTACCTCTATTTTCCATATGTTGAACTACTCAGATGTTTGGACTGATGCCTGTGGGACTCCATTGGTGACTTCCCTCTATTGTAAAACTTGACCATTTACTCCCTGTTACTTCCTAACTTTTAACCTGCTATTAATTCATGACAGGGGTTTTCTTTTCATCACACGGCAGCTTTAAGTCTTTCCAGGCCTTCAGGAAAGAACCCTATTGGAAACTGTTGGAAATCCAAGTAGATTACAGAGAGATCACATTTTTTCCCCAAAATTATTGTCTCTCTCAGAGAACTAGGACAGACCTATAAATTTTGACCTTTTTCTGTTAGGCTATGTTGTTTAGTCTGCACAGTGAACACAATCCTAAATTATAGCTGACTTCTTGTTCCCCTTGTTCCACCCCACAGCACTAAACTGTAGCTGAGGTTTGACAGCACTCATCAACCTGATCAGCTTTTTATGCACGTGTAACAGAGTTTGGCTGACAGAGAATGAACAGTTAGGAATTATGGAAAAAAATCTTTTACAAGACCATTATTCCCCATATCCATTTTTAATTTCCTTCTTTCTGCAATGCAATAAAAATGAATGGAAATGTGGCAGAGGGAAAGCTCTTGAAATGGAGAAGGTAGCCTTCTTAGAGTTCACTGCAACAAGCTTAATACCAACAGGGTAGCCCAAATTGAGGGCTTCTAAGCTCACAGGTGAAATCAAAGCTTCAGGGGACAGAGAAGGATATTACCAATGTAATTCCCTATGGAAATGAGGTTTATTGGAGTGGGTTCACCAGTGGCTCCACCATCATCTTCCCTCCCTTCCTCTGCCCAGTACCTTCTGCCTGTCAGATGGCTTTCACTGAGCTCAACAGGGACACTAAAGTCTGAAACACTTGCAGGTTCTGGCAGGTACCACAGCAAGGCAAGATGTGGGGAAGAGAGGCCAGTGGTGCCTCCCTCAAGTGGGAAGCTTGGAGGAGTGGAGTACCTGTGGGCTGCAGTCAGGCACCCAGAGCAGGATGCCATGGCAGCACCCAGCCTAGGGAGACCCACAGCACAGCAAGGAGACAACAGGGTGTAGTGCACTGTGTGGTCATTTTCTGCATAGCTTCTCTCCACATCTGACAAAAATCCTTCCTGCTGATGCTCTGTTTGTCGCTGATGTCTTGTTAGACAAAGTTTCAAGAAAACCCAGTTTGAGGAGACGGGATCACACACCCCATGGGCCTGCAGCCTCTCAGAGAATCTGAAACACAGGTGCAGCCAGGGACCCTGGGATATCCAGGCACAGTCGAGGGGTGAATGGCCACTGGCTCTGAGCAGTCAGGGAGCGTGTCCTACCCACTGGCTTAGGCAACACCAGGCACCCCACTATGGAGCAGTCTGTCAGGAATGAAAACAGTTATCAGGGAACTGTCCCCTGGGCCCACAACAGGCTTATCTAATCCAAGAGGTTTTGCTTTTCATTCAGAAAAATGTAATTTTCCACCTAAAATTTCATCGTGACACTCTGTTAACAGCACTCCAATGTGTTTCACTTCATGCTCTCGCACAGCAATAAAGCAGCTTTGTCACAGTGTGTCTGGCACTGGAGTGGTAGGTATAGACCAAAGATTAAATGTTGCGCTTTTACTGTCATGTCTAAAGAATTTTGGCTGGCTGGTAAAGCGGATAGCATACAAAGGCCAAAGTACAGTTATTCACACCCTGTTTTATGGTTTGGTTTTTCTCATGTTATAACATGAGATGCAAGAAACACAGCACAAAGGTTTCTAACTGCTAGAACAGAGAAATGTGGGCGTCCTAACACAGAAGAAAAATCCATGGTGATATTCCCATAAGTATTACAGTGCTTACCTTCTGAGATAATTATTCAGCTGTATTCACAGATACACATATATGTATAGAGTCACAGAAAAAACCAAAACCAAACCAGAAACAGAGTATGTTTTACTCTAGAAAACAACTGCAACATTCTGAAAATGGTTCACTTGTAACATATTATGTACAACCAGGACGTCCTTTTAAAAGTGGCTACATTGTTACAGATTCACATTCATCCAAGGAAATTATAATCTGCTACTGTTTACTAGAAGCCGAATTTTTTCCTAGCTTTATGATTAAAATTTTACAAAATAATTCTTAAGGATCAATTTTGGTAAAAATACTTGAAAGCAGGAATCTAAGAGCCACAGCTACCTTTCCTAAAGATGTTTTCCAAGCAAAATTCAGGTTGCAGTTTACTGGATTCAAATGCTGGCAGCCAGTTACTTTTCCTGTAACAGTCTGAACAAGATCCCAAATCTGTAAAAATAACAAGCTCTAAGAAAATTCAGCTTTAGAAATACATGTTCCACGAGAACTTTAAAGTACCCTTCTTCAATCGTATATACATTTTTAGAGAAAGTGAAGGCAAGGTCTGAGCAAATCAGAGGGCAAAACTGGAAGCAGGGCTGGGGAGGAAGCTTCCACAAATTAAACTATTATACACTAGAGAATTTTGCATAGACCCACCAATAGGTAAGTCAGAAAACAAAAACACATGAAAGAGCTGAGAAGTGAAACAATGTAGGTCTTAAGAGCCAAGATTAATCATCTCTTTCCTTTGAAAAAGAGCATTCCAAGAAAAGCATCACCAAAATCAAGTAAGATGCCACAATAAAAAGATGTATTATGTACCGACAAATACTTAGTGTTTGAAAAGACCTCACAAAAACTGCATCACAGCCTTGAAATAGATATTTAATCCCACAGACAATCCTTAGCATAACCAAGTACAAAGAGAACTGGTTTAGATGCCACTTTAGCTATGTTCAGCTCACAAAAATAGGCATTTGCTTTAATTTTTTTTTCTGCTTGTAACAAATCCAGAAAAATAGGATTTTGCTCTTTTCATACATCAATGAATGTCTTTGCTACGTTAATCTGAAAGAATTTTTCATCCTGTATCTTTGAGCTGTACACATAAATATAGATAAAAATGAACCTGGTTTAGAAACAGACATTCTGCCATGACATACCACAAGCAGCAAGTTAACTTTTTACTTTCCAAATCACAAAATATTAAATACTGAAGCATTCTGTGCCATGTTAACATTTCATTCTTTAATAGCATCCTCAGAGACTTCACAACTCTCACCTAAGTTGAGGGTAATAGGTTACAGCAACTTCCATCGCTGCACTGGACATAATTCTTTTTTGTGTGCTTTTATGTTATGCCAAAATTGCCTGAGTGCATATGAATAAGTTTGAGGGAGAGGGTGTTTTTGTTTTTTGGTTTTGTTTTTTTTTAAGAATGTGTATACATTTAAATGAACGCTTTTCCTTTCTGCTTGGGTTTTCAGCGAGCAGCATTTCTGACCATGCAGCGTCTCACTATTGTTCCTGTCTGTACCCACCACATCTGCTCCACAGAACTTTTTTTTTTTCTGTAAATTGTATTGTAATTTGTATGCAAACCTTACACAGAACTGAAAAGAATTTAATGAAATGTCCTAACAGCCCATCACAGAGCCCTGCTCCGTGTCGCAGTGATCTGACCCTGTCTGGGCTCTGTGTTTGCCTCTCCCTGCCTTGTTCTGGCAGAGAAGAGCCCACCAGAAAACTGATGGCTTCTCCCTTACAAAAAACTCTCTAAATGCCACATCTTGAAAAGCATGAGGAGGAAATATACACTTGGAAATCAATCCAGTGGCTGCAGCAGCGCCTACAAAGCAGCAATGAAGAAAAAGAGAGGACTCACCAAGGTACATCCTGATGTATGGAGAACAGTTTTGGTAGCAACCCTCAACAGTCTGGAAGTTAATACTCTGCTTCTCTTCTCT
Organism: Ceryle rudis; assembly: GCA_033439905.1. Taxonomy (NCBI): domain Eukaryota; kingdom Metazoa; phylum Chordata; class Aves; order Coraciiformes; family Cerylidae; genus Ceryle; species Ceryle rudis. Next base: position 24,608 of record JAAGNO010029333.1, read on the forward strand.
TTTCCTTTCTCAGTCCCCCCCACTCCTAATTTCCCCATTTAAGGGAGAAAATAACAAGGCAGAAGATGCCAAGAGACTTTCATGACATAAACAATAAGGCCTTCCTGTGCCAACATTTCCTTTAAAAACACTTGCCAATAAAGCTCCTGGAGGCCAGCAAGAGAAAGAAATGCCGAAACAGCCGTGACATGAACTTGGCATATTTTCCTGACTCACTCACTTCCCTTGAGACAATCCCTCCAAGAGAATGCTGAAGGATAATGGGAAAAGAAAATTTCTTCCAGCGAGGACTTCAGCTGCCCATGCTGTACAAGAGAACTGCCAATTAACTTTATTTCTGTTTACCTACAGCCTCGCTCACGCAGCCACCTCCGCTGCCATGTTTCCTGACTCACAGAGTCATGTTTGCACATTCATCTCTTAATCTCGATGTCTGAGAAAGGCAAGAAGACCTTAAAAAAAAAAATTCTGAGAATCCCTAATTCCAAATAACATCTGAACAGCATGCAGAATGATCAGTAATTGATAGAGGGTCGACAAACACTTGGCTGCTTTGCATATTAAATCCAAATTTCCTTTTTCTTTCTTGCTGCTATTTAAACTTACTTCTATAATTTTTATAGACACGCTAGTCTATAAAACATTAAGGATGCTCATGTGTCTTGTGCTTCTGTAATGAAAGATTGTCAAGATTATTTTGTCTCGTCAATCCATCTCATTTTGAGTAATACCATGTTTTCAAAACTAAATGGCACATTAAAACCAGAAATTAAAATCTCCTTGGAAATCCGCATCTTAGACACACAAACACACATTCACTCACCACTCACTCACTGCTGGGGTATGGCTGCCCCCTGCCTGAAGCCTCTCATGGGCAGGAACATAGGGGTTCAGCTGTATCCTCTCACCCGTACCTCTGTCTCACCTCCAGTGCGGAGGGTCCCACCCTGGGAGGCAGGCCAAAGCCCTGTAGATCGCAGGGGCAAAGTGGCCGCTCCTCCATCGTGGGGTCCTGGCGGCTTCCGCTTGTCCAAGAACAGGGGCAGGCAGGTGAAGCAGGTCTCCAGCCAGGCTTTGCTCCAGCGCTGCCACCCTGCTGCACTACCCTCTAATGCCAGACTGGGCAGCAACCTCCCTCACCTTATTCAAAGACAGACCAAGCAGAAATTTTTGTTGCTTTTGGGGGAGAGCTGTTCGATTACCCGTCTCGGTCTTGTGATGCGGAGACACAACCTCTTCTTTCCACATGTACCTGATTCGGGGGACCGTGCAAAGATGCGTCCATCCCTCTATGTGAAGCTTGCACTCTGTCACTGAGTTAGAAACAAAAAGTGAGCATGAGCTAAGAAGGCAGCAAGCGCTGCCAAGTGCTCTTCACTCAGCTAAGGGTTGTTATTGTTGCTGGGGTTTCTTTGGTTTTGCATTCAGCTCCTTAGATTAGCATCAGGGTATCACATATCAAAATAACCACTAGTGAGGATTTGCTGGCCTGCTCAGAAGTGAGGGTTCACCATACCTCCAGCTGAATAATTTTACCGCAATGTAGTCTGATATCATACACCCCTGGTTTCTACTTCCTAATAACTTGCTTGCAGCTTTAGCATTTGGGCGTAGTCACACTCAACAAACCTCCTCACTGTCCTGTAAGATCCCACCTACCCCTGAAGACCCTCAGCAGTCATATCTAAGGCAGTGCCACTAGAGTGCACAGTTTTCTTTGGGGAATTCTTTTTCTTTTTTTTTTTTAATTCCCGGCTAGTATGGCTCTGCTGGTAAAATACTGTATTATGCTACAATGTATATAATCTATATTGGGAGTTATCTACTAGCTCACCTTTACTCCATCATGACTGCTGGGCACCTTGTCAAGAGACACACACATACACACACACACACACTGCAAGCTTCTTTTTTCTTAACCATCTTTTTCTGCCCACTCACAAAGCTAACACTGGTTTGTTTTTAGGTTTGTTTTCATCAAAACCTGAGAAAATATCTGTTTTTTGTAACACCACCAGGGCAAGCCATCTGTGGCTGGCTGGCAAACTCTGAAATTCAGGGCTGAGGCAGAAATATTTAGGAGTCAAAAAAAGCTGACTTGCTCAAGAAATTAAAGCCCTGCTGACAATCTTCCAGAGAGCCCCTGAGGAAAAGGGAGGGAACCAGAGAGATTCAAGGAAAATGGATGGGAGCCCAGCGTGGAGATTCACGCCAGAACGGTTCCTGGCCAAGAAGGAAGGTTGGCAAGTAGACAAATACAGGCTTTCATAGGCAGCATTGTAAACAAGACATTAAAAATATTAATCCATTTAGATTTCAAGCACCAAGATGAGATTTACTTAAGAAGCAGAATTATACTGGTAATGGCTCCTCAAACATTTCAGCTCAATGTCAAAACTTTTGCTCAGCTGTATCAAGTGAAAATACAAGGAGCTGTTGACACTAAAATATTCAAACATTCAATCATATGGCAGGGCTTGAAGAACACAGAGGAAGGCAAAGAAATGCTTAAGCCTTGGGCAGAAACTCAAGCCCTCACAAGGAAACTGCATTCACAAATTATTTTTACCTTCACTTCTACACGAAAATAATAAATCGAAGTGGCAAAATTGTTTCTTAAAACCAAACTTCCTTTCAGAATTCTTCTCAAATAAAATGTAGATTACCTTTACTGAAGTATTTTGTTTTCAAGCAGAAAAAGTCATCTAGAACAGGATGTCTTTTTGTGTGAAAGAAAGTTTAAGTAAACTTTGAACACCTAGGACTTATAAAAAATATTTCTTCTCTCCTACAGGAATCAGCATGTCTCCCCTTCTCCGCTTGAAAACAAATACTTACTCTAAATGATTGAATTTTTTCAATATTTAAAAAAAATTATTGGAAAAGTCATTTCCCCTCAAAGCAAACAGGTGTTCAGGACTACTAAAGTACAGAAACACAGATGAAACACATGCTTTTTTGGTGCATGTGTTAAGTATCATGTCACCTTAAGCCTGACACGGCCAGGACACTCATGGATCTTCTACATGTTGTTCAGCTTGTCTACCGAGGGGCAAGCATGTCAAGGGACGCCCACAGAGAAATATAAGCACCTTAAACTGTAAGAAACATGATCTGACATCACTATATGGGATTCAGGAACTGAGACTCAGGAACCAGAAGACTCCTGTACTGGGTTAAAGGAAAGACTAATATTTCATCAATTAACAAGGCTGATCTCTCACAGAAGTCTATGTGTGCAGCCTGTGCTCAAGAGAGGTATTTTTTGCCTCTCAGTAGCACCAAGAATCACTGCAAAATGCCACATTTGGAGGGACTGAGGTATCTCCATTCAAAGCCTGACAAGCATTCTAAAGGAAAGGCTAATATTCTTCATTACCCTTAGTCCCTTAAAAAAGCATTAACTTAGTAAAAAGGATAGAAGAGCCTCCCATCTCTTGCAATGCAGGATATACTACACACCCCTCAGAATTATATTTCTTAACATGCTCCTTAAAAAAAACAACAAAAAAGGCAAATGAAAAATAAAAAAACCCCACTAAATTCTTCTCCAATGGAAAATCTGAGAAAAGGAAAACCTCAAAACACAGAGTTAAAGAATGAATAACTTCATTCTGCTTAGGAGTGAAAAAACAGATTAAAGTTTAAAGAATCTGAAATGTTATAACAGTTTAAACATTTAAATGCAAATGCACATAGCAACACATGAATTATACAAATTCTCCTGATCTTTCATACTATGAAATTTGCTTTCTTCACTCTCAATGTAATCAGACTGAAATACCGGCATCCCAGATATTCTGAAGTTATACACAAGCAGCACATTTAATAGCACTGATTTTAATAAGTTAGCATTCTATCTCTGATGCATCTGTTTCAAAATGTTTTAGCTGAAAGTATTTTTATGAAAGCTATTTGCCTATTACATACCACAACCAGTGCGACTTCATAGTCCAGAGGCATTTTCATCACACGAAAGGAGAAGCCATTAGTGAAACACTGCTTGGCAAACAGTAGCTCACACACTGAAGCTGCAATATTATCCTGGCTTTCCTACATATTAAGCATAGGACTATGTTCAAAGTAAACATGTGGTCATAATTAAATAATAATTATGACTAACATTTGTGTAACACCATTCATCCAAATAGTTTAAAGCATTAGGTAAATCTGTAAACAATGGGTCTAATCCAGCACCCTTTACTCACATAATACCATGCAGTTCAAATGGACTATGTAGATCTTGTCGACACACAGACTTAATTGTTCTCAATTAACTCCATGTGTCAACACTCATTCCAGTGTGTCTTGTTCCTGTTTAGCTTAATTCTCTCACTGCTTACTACAGGTGAATGCACTGTTTCTACACTTTCACTGATTTAACATCACTTTTATGGACATTTCCCTACACAGATCCCACAGGGCTTTTCAAATCTCAATGCAGCCTCACTTTTACACACTTCTATTAAGACAAATATTCTTTTACAGTTGAGGAAGTTCACTTGTTAGCATGCTTAAGGGACTGACCATCACATCTGACTTGCATCTGTAAACCCAGGACGTACAATCTCTGTTCTCATACCTTAATCACACAAATAGCCTTCTTCATCCATCACAGTCCAGAGCAAAACCACAGGAAATGGTAAGAACAGGGGAAAATTCTGTGTTTCTAAAAATAAAATGTATTTGGAAGCAGCCATGCTCAAACTACTTTATGCATCTGTAGTACAAATGATGTCTGTTACAGAGATCTAAAGTTGCTAAACGAGTTAAAAAAAAAATTAAAAAAAAAATCAAGAAGGACTTGTAGACCTTCCTGACATTTTGGTGTCAGTCTGCCTTGACAGTCAAGCAACTGGAGAACAAGGCGAGAGACTTGGAATACCTGAGTCAGATTTCATTTTGGCTCTGCTATGGACCGTTACTTAACTTTTTTTGCTTCAGCTGCAGTATCTTTAAGTCAAGATAAATCATCTCTTCCTTTTATGGAACTTTTTTTGAAATTCATCAAAATCCCTATGGCCCTTTGAAGACAAATATGGTTTACTCATGCTAGCTATTATTTAGCTTTTAGCATTTTTCACCATCTATCTTAAATTTTGCAAAGAAAGTCACCATCACATCTCATCTGCACTGCAATTTAGTGTATTTTCCTTCCAATTTTATTTTTCTTTTGCAAGATGTATGCTTGATTTTAGCTTTTATATGTATTCCATGTAACTTTGGCATACATCAGGATGCTTTCTTTCTAGCACCAGACAAAAGCACTGTAAAATGTCATCCACTGCTGAACTGCCAGCAAAGCTCATAAAAGCACAGCAGTGAAACAGAAAATCTTCTCATGGGTTTAGGCATTCCTCTGATCTGTTCATTCAGAAAAAAAAATATTACAATAGCTGCCTCACCTAAGCACAATTTGGTTGAATCTAAGATTCTAGCGTCACAACAGCAATCACTGTTATAGAAGAAATCACACAAAAGTCACTGAAACTGCTAACACACTGCGGAAGGATTTCTCATGAATTCAGGAGGAGCTGCACAGTTGCTAGATACTGAGGACACAGCTTTGCTTCACTGGTTCACAGTTCACTGGTAACACCTATGTCTATGTACTTAGTCCCATATAGTCTGTGAACCCTGTATGAGGGTAAACAAGAATATTAATGGTTTAATCCACAATAAGTTAACGACTTAGTTTTAATATGCCAAGAAAAGGAGATGCTATATTGAAGCACATTGCCTTCACATGCAAGGGTGGGGATGGAGAGGTTTGTTTATCTCATCAGCTGTACAGACAGCATCTGTTGGAAACACAAATGGGCAGCGGGTAGGGGAGCTCTCTCATCCTGTCCAGACAAAAAAGCAGTGGAGGTGCTATACTGTCTCCTGCCAGGACACCCAGAACAGTGCTACACCTCAACAGCACCTCTTCATTTATTTTTGCCATGCCTAGGACAGGACTGCAGCTGTAAAAGCCAGGCACAGACTCTCTCCCTTCGCATGGACCAGATCTTGACAGTGCTGCAAAGACCACAGCTAAACACTGAGCCAAGGCAGAGAAACCAAAAGCAACTTCATTCAAAACCAGGCTGTAGCCTGCTCTGCTCCTTATCTGTGCCCTTGTGTTGGGGTCAGGCCAGAAAGAGCCTACAACCCTCCCTGCTGGCAAGAGCACCTCTGGCTCTGCTCCACAGCCTTGTTTATGCCAGGGCAGGCAGCACACAGCCTGACAGGGAAGAGATCCTGAAGGAATTGGTGTCATGCTGCTGGCCACCATAGAGCTGCCTATAAATGCAGAGACTCTCACCACTATCTCTTAGTAAATCTATAATCCTGGAGAATTTGTTCACAGTAACCTGTACATCACTCCACACAGGATACTATTGACTGATGCACTGCTAAGCGCAGCACTGGAACAATTCACGCCAAGCTTTGATAGGGTCTCCTTATGGCACTGAATTTCAGCCAGGAGGGCAGCAAAACTACCTGAAGTGAAAAGGAAAAGTACATTTTGTGAAAGCACACAGGACAAACAGGCTTGGTCATTTGGATTTCCAGAGGTGATTATGAGGAAAAAGTAATTACCAGATTTGACACAATGGCAGGCTGGTCCATGCTTTCAATTCACTAGCAGTGGTAACAGACCGGCACTTGCTTGGAAAGTTTTTATGTTTAATGCTAGAAATGCAGAATCAAATCTGCCTGAGCTACAAGGTAGGTTAGTCAAAATAGCCAAAAGTTTAAGCTGACGCTATGGTAGGTTACAAACTGCAATAGCTCAGGAATATTCCTGACAGAAAAGCAGCAGCTCCAGAGGATAATAACTGTTTCATGCATCTTGGCTAAATGTCCCTGGGTCAGAGTTGTCTGTAAGTGTGCCTAGAGAAGATAAGAAAAAAACATTCTGGGGCAGAAAACAATTCAAAACTTTTTCCAAATGTAATTGGGACAAACTGAAGTACAACTTCAAATTTTCTTTCATTTTAAACCAGTCACTTCTTATTGCTGTAACTGCATCTCACTATCGCTCCCATAATTTATTTATCACATAATTCACTTACAAATGTACCCTGGTGCTATCCAAGTTTATCATACCACTGAATTTAAAATTTCATCTGCTGCAATTTTGGGGTTCTTGCATCCCTGAAGATGTAGTACTCCAAACTGTGGGCACAATGGATTCTGAACATCCCATGGTACATCTTTCTGACATGAAGTAAATCCAGTGCACAGTAAATATGCAACTATATATCAAAACACTTCTTCAGACCTGACCAAAGTACTGGTTGCATTTAACACTGAATAATTAACAGGTATAAACCACTCTTTTGAGATGACATTTCTGAGTGCAAAACACAGGACAGACTGTGATAAGATACTTCTGTTGGTCTAATTTCACTGGCTTTGATAAGATTTTCTCTAGACTGAAACTGTGCTGCGATAGAGAACAAGACATTGTAAGAGTTCAGTTCAGGTTTCCACACATGATCTCAGGTATCCTGCCTGGCCTCTTATCAGCTGCTGCAGACCCTGTATGAATCTGGGTAGGTCACGTGTAGCATCAGCCAAGCTAGATGCCTACCCTTTGTCTCAATGAAGTAATTGCTGTTTCTAGAACATCTGGAACCTGGGCAATTATTTCCCCCAGTTTCATAATGGGCTGGGTGTTTAGACCCTTGAGGATCCTGGACATATGTCTCCTCCGGGTTCCGAAGCAACCACAAACAGAAGATTACTACAGTGATTTCTAGAGATCTCACATGTGAACAGAGCCTATTCCATATCCTTCTCAAACGAAGCTTTGAGACTTTCCTTCTTCTAGGGTGCACGGCAATCAAGAAAAAAATCACATCAGCATCCTCAAGCAATTTATACTGCATGTGGATGTAGCAGAGGCCATTCCCCATACAGAAATGGCAATTCTTCCCTATTAGTCTTTGAAATATTATGCATATTATGACATCTCAAACCTTCAAACTGAAAACTTTTATGAAGGATAATTTGATCAACCTCCCTCTCATTGGATGGGTATACTTTAACTTGAAGTTAATAGTAAAACTTCCCTTATGTTGAGATTTCTTTTAACAAGTACTTAACCTGAAAAGGAAACCTGAAAATTATGCTAAATTTTAAAATAAAATATAAAATGTTATGTTCCTACCTTATACTTCCACCTTCTAATAAAAGTAATGCAGCTGTGGGAGGGCATTTTCAGAAGGGAGGAAAGTCCTAGGAAACAAAACGCTTTTAGTAGAATGCTGAATGGTTTCATTGAGTATTTTTAGCATGGCCTCTTGAGATGCTCTGCAAACATTTGCAACACTCTAAAACAGAGCCAGGGTTATGTCACTGTCTTTGGTACAAATAATTTGTTAGAAACTATTTTGTCCTGGCGTAGGGATATATCAAGAGGGGATGCATGAACTGGCTTGTTTTCTTTTGGATTAATGTTGTTTGTCAACTGAAGGCTGTCTTTATGAGGAAAGAACGAGGTGCCAAGAAGTACATCTCACCATGCCAAAATTGAAGGGAGGAGTTCAGAAGCAGTCTTTTATTGCCTAATTAGTTTTATCAAATGACACAGATCAACTAACAGGAGATAACTAATAGAAAAAAGGGGTCTAATGAAAAAGTAAGTTATCATCTGGATACTCTCCAGAAAACAATTATCTCTGTAGGTAAACAAGTACTACTGTTGGGAGGTCAGACACAAAGCGCAAGGAATGGAGGTCTTCTCAGGATACCAGCCCTCAGTGGAGTTGAAATGGAAGAAAAAATTTAGTGGGATAAGCTACACTGAGCAGAAGGGATGACTTCTTATTAAAGGAGCTAGTATCTTTAGATAAAATTATTCCTATCTGGCCTATAGATATCCCACCAGTTGGGGTTTTTTTTTGAAACACAAATTAGGTACAACTTCCCAGATTAATATCTCCATTCAAAATGAAAATTAGGACTACAATAAGAAGAGCCACATTCACCTGCACAAGAACAAATTACCAGAATAACTCTTTTACAGCTAGCAGGGAAAACAGCAGCTCACAGATACTACTCTATCTTGACTGCCCTCCTAAGACTGGAAAAGATGACCAAAAAAAGAAATACAGAATTTTAGGTAATATTCTGCTGTATCCAGAATAACCAAATATAGATCTGAAAGTATTTGATACGTACTTAGTAACATCATAAAGACATGTAACAAGCATTACTAGAGAGAAAAAAACTAAAAAAAATTAATAAATTTAATTGACTAAAGACTTGTGCCCCTCGTCAGCCTGAACAGAAACAACATAGATTTTTATAAACATTGAGAATTTTAAGTGATACAACAGAGGAGTTTTATTATGCCATTCTCTGCCTTCATCCCCTCTCTCCTCCATCATCAGTTAATTTGAAAACAGACAGGGCAAAGTATTTATGGGAAAATGCTCTGTCTGTTGGGGTCAACAGTTCTACCTTCACAGGAAAGTTTCATATACATTCACAGTATACTGTAATAAGGACTGCTGGATGCAGAACTATTAAAGGAATCTAAAAATCAGTCACTCTAAATGGAAATAAGGGCCATTTCCATCCCAGAACTACGTTAAGAGCAGACATAAGGTGTTTATGAGGCCTTGGCTTGTACTGGGCAGGGCTAGGTAGACCTGCTGGGAAAGAGTGGTCCATTTAGTTCCTGTCAGCAAGCCTTTCCCTGCATGGAAAAGCTGAGTTACAGACAAAGTCCTAGTTCAGATAAGACATCTTGATGACACTGCATCTAGCTGAGAGCACCTGCAGGAACAGAGGCCATGACTTAAATTGTTGATCCAGATTGTCATATTCCTTTCCACAAAGTGCTGACATTCCCATCAGCCTGCACATGGAACCAGTATCAAGACTCCTCTATCTGAACAGGCTTAGTAGGGTATTGGCTTCTGGGGACTCTATAATAAGATAGTCCAGGAAAAATAAAAGAAAAAAGAGAGAGAACAGTCCAGGAATGCAAAGGAGTGAGCTCACGCAAGCACAAATAGAAAGCAGGTTTAGTTGAGGAATGAAATAACCAGAAGATGAACTTAATCCATCTGCCTTCCATCTTTTAAGTCCCACAACAGAAAAAACTGTAAGATTCACGGTCTTCACAAGTCTCCAAGTGACTCTGCAAAGAGTGAGGATTCTCTGCCAAAAAGAGTCAGCCTTCATTTCCCTCCAGAGAGTCAGTCCTTGGCTGGCAAACCTTAACCAATGAGAAATCCAGACCTGCACATGGATGAGGTCACGGGCTATGATCAGCATGTGTGGTGCAGACCTCAATGTACACAAGAGCCAACTTCTCCCCTAACATATGATCCTTCATTCCCACAAAACAGTACAGTACCACTGTACTCTCCTTTCTACTCTCCCTGCCCCACCACCATCTCCTTCTTGTTCTTTCTTCCATCATTTTCCTTTACACTGGGATTGACTGCAAGGTGTGGTGCCATCATACATGGAAAACCATCCTCGTCTCTGCCCACCTTGAAAAGACTAGCAGAGGAGGAAAAATCAGGACAAGTGAACAGAAACAGAAAAGTAATGACCACCACTCTCACCATGATCACCTGAAGGTTCAGTCAATCCACCTTCCTTCTTCCAAAAAACAAATGATCATTTTAACTGCACGTATTTTCTCTCACAAAAGGTTTCCAGCAGGCTTTGATGGCATGTGCTGTGCATGGACACGAAATCTCCAAATGCTTTGCTTTTTTTCTTTTAAACCTTCCTCTCCTGTGTGCCCTAAGCAGCAAGTATCTACTGTGTCTACCAGAGAACTAAGTAGCAGAGGTTCCTGAACTCTAAGTCGCAAATGAAGTTGTTTAATGCTGGGCAATGATTATCTGGGTTCAGCTGGCCACTCAAATTCATACCGCTCTACCTATAATGTTGTGAGAAGACTCTTCCCATAAATGGGTATACATCTCAGGGTGCAGACAGAGCAGTCTCCTGAGATCATCATTCCTCCATGCCTACGGCATTCCTGCAGACAGCTCCTCTGAAAATGAGAAGCTTTAAGGCAGTGTTCTCTGCACACTACCTTCCTTCTCTATGTTTCCCCAGGAAGTTTCAACCTTCCTGCCCCAGCATTCCCGACACCAGACTTGTCACAGTGGAACAGTGTGAACGTATCAGAGCAAACAAGCTGAAGGAAACGCGTTCTTGCTTACTGCTGCTTTTGCCATAACACCCTGCATTTGAAGCCTGGTCCTAGGAGAACTAAGGCTAGACGCAATGCATCACCAACCCCCGGCCACACAGTAAGTACTGAGATCTCTCCACAAAGACTGAGTTGGTTCAGGAAGCACACCAGAATATAAGGAAAAAGCTCTACAGAAGAATGTGGGCAAGAGAGGACACACAAACAAAAAAGCCTCACTTGACCAGATCACTGACCTTGCCTAGGAATGCAGGCACTGTACACAAGAGGAAAGTTATCTGTGCTCAAGCTGCAGTTAACACCTAGATTCATATGCTGCTTTACACAAGGAAAAGCTGTGTCTAAGGTCAGAAGGCAATAAATCACATTTCATTTTGAATCAGCTTATTGTTTAGGACATACATATACCTATACAAATATCAAAACTTTTTTGATATTAACAGTGAGTGACTCTGAGACAAAAAAAACAGAGTCTCTTAGCTTGGGAGGGAGAACATTCAGCCAAAGCCTTCCTCTGACTCCCATTGAGAACAACGCAATATGGAAATAACCAGAATTATGTATTGTAAGAATGAAGGCTGAAGGCTTTCTGCTAAGTTATTGTTTTCCTGAATCATTAACTGCAAGACAGCTTTCTGTGTCACAATAGCATTTCAATTACTGACCTTTTATATGATACATTTACTGTACAATTTTGAGGATGGAT
>JAAGNO010029333.1:49089-106077 GCA_033439905.1 Ceryle rudis
TATATTTAATGTAAGTAATTAGTTAGGGGGAAATAAAATAAAAACACACAGCAAGCACAGGACAGAGTCCCTGCAATGCTTGCACTGTATTTATTTTAAGCCATGTTCACCTTGCACAAAACAGCACAGTTTTAAATGAAAACCGCAGGAAATCTCTGAGCTCCGAGGATAAAATCCGGCATCAAAGAATTAAAAACAAAAGGCTACTTTAGTTTCAGACGTGCTTTTCAGGAACCGAGTTTGCTCTTTGTTTTCATTAGAAGCTGCTTACACCCTCCATGGAAAACATGGCTATTTCAGACTTCTACTGCAGCAAACAGCTCTGGCAATTCCCTCTGAAGTCCTGGCCCCATGCTGGGATGGCCTCTCCCTTTTCCCAAAGGGAAGCAGGAATACTGCCATCATCACTGATTTGTTATCATCATCATCTTTCCAGTAGGGCAGAGGCTGCCTCTTCTCTGTGCAGCCACCTGGCCTGCCTGCAAATTTTGCAGGATGCTGAAAGAGGAGGAAGACTCTGGTACCAACTGCTCCCCAGCCTTCCTCTCCAGTGACAAGTGCCCCAGCCACTCAGTACACTGGGCAGAGGAAGACGACAGAGCAATCATGCTCCCCTCAGGGGAAAGGTCTGGAGCACAACATGCCTTGTTTTCAGCTTGACCACCCATTTGTACAGGAGACAAATCCCTAGCCATAAGCTACCTGAAACATTACCTAAGCCTAAAACATTCTGGTCGTGATTCCACCAAAAAGTGTAATCTCCTTGTCGTGGGAGATAATCACCTTGTAAAATAGGGACTTGAAAGCAATTATTTTCTGGAAACAAGCATCATTGTAAGAAGGAAAAAAAAAAAAAAAAGAAAAGAAAAAGATTACAGGCAAATTTTTAGGTTGAATTCAAATACTAAAGAAATGCTGGGTTTTTCTCCAATTCCTTAAACAAAATTATGTGTACATAAAGGATTACCACCATCAAGAAAGAACACCTCTTACATGGTCATCAGTAATAAAATGCTGTTGTTAGTATTGACCCAGTCCTTATCAGCAGATACAGTTATAAAAAAAAAGACAACACACTAAAACCAAACCAAAACAAAAAAGCCACACAGATACGCACACCAAAAAAAACCACCAAAACATCAGAAAACCCAACAATGAACAAAAAACGCATCAGGAAAAATAGGAAGTATTGTAATCTCAATGAAAGTCATGATTAAAGCTTTTAACTCAACTATGAACCTTCCCAATTATTTCCAGCACTGAGTAACAGCCTGAATTTAGCAGTGGTGACCTTTGCTTTCAGCTCCCTGCTGCAATGCTGTTTTCTACCAGTGAAGCACCATGCAGATCGGAAATACAACACATCTGCAACACAGACCAGACAAAGGACCGTTGTCACAAGAAGGAGCCTACCACAAATAATCTCATTATTGCAATCATGAATGACCTGACACATGAAGCACCTGCAGCAATGTTCCAGGCTACAGTCACTTGATTATACACAAAACAAACCTGGCTATTTCACCCAGCAAATAGATGCTTGGTAATCCTACATGGTTTTATAAAGAAAAAGTCTTGAGACAGTACAGCCAGAGTTAAGAGGAAATTAATTCTTCTGTCATTATATGTTTACCTTTCCTTTCTTTGGGATTTCTCCTTAGCATATTTTGCTTTTCACATTAGGATAAAATACTTCAAATAGTTCAGGATACAACTGATGTAACCTTACGCAGTCCTAAGTACTCAATACTCAGCTAGGCTGTGTGGGCAGCACACACAGGTCACCCACATCTGCCCTGGCACACAGGTACCGAGCAGGGCATATGCCTTTGTGGTCCTTGTGAGCACCACGGGCATGGCAACAATCACCTTTCTGAGCAAGGTACCAGCAGGCAGCAACACATGCAGAGTGAGGCTGCACCATGTTTGAGTTGTTGCTGAGCCAAAAGACCTCACAGCCCCTTAAAACAATCCTGCTGAAATAAATGCTGGCAGCACAGCGCTGCACAGGTACAAAGCTGGATGAGCCTCCTGGGGGCAATGCCAGTTTCGATGATTCTGCCAGCTTTAGAGGGAAAACTGTCATTGTCAAGCCACCAAGGTCTGATACTAGAAAACAAACATCCAGTTGCAGAAAGTATTCACAGAAGGGAAAATAAAGTGCAAGGGAGTCAAACAGCAGCCTTCATAAACAAGAAACCAACTCAAACTGCAGAACCCAGCAGCACTCTAACTTACCAAACCTTTGCCAGCCCCCGCAGCCTGGGCAGGCAGGAGTCCAGAGAATGATAAAATGATTATTTAAAAAAAGAAAATAAAACCATCTGAAACTTAACAGAATGCACATGTGTTTCTTAGTAAGTTAAAGTAAGTTTCTTTATGAGTAGATTCCCAAGCTGAACTCACATTTCAACCTGAAATAGAGGGAGTGTTTTGGAAAAGCATTATGTAGATGTGAAGCTGCTTTTATGTAACTCATCAGAGAAACACGTTGTATCATGTTTTAAAAATATTACAGAGATAAAAGTATAATCATTGATATATTTGCATATTTTGTAGTGCAAAGTAATAATGTATGCTAACAGACTATTTGTTGTCACATTAGCTTCAAACAAATAAGGAAATAAGGGTTGATTTATTACTGTGTGTCTCAGGCTGTAGGGTGGTAAAATACCACTGAATGTAGTTTAAATAAAGGTCTAGTAAAAGTAGTGGGAAAAGTCCTATCAATTTCATTACTCAGGACAAATGAAGTGGTACAATATAAGGTGCTTAACTTTATTAAAACAATTATAAAATTTACCTTATTTATTCATAGCATTTAAAGAACTCACTTCTAAACTGCAGTTTCCTGCACTTTAAAGAAGTGTTGATGTGCTGAGGGTCATATACTATACTCTTCATAAATAACAAACCCATTTGAATCTGTTCTACTGCAAAACTCAGCAGCACCTCTGCCTGAGGACCCCAGTCACCCAGCCTCCTGTCCTGCTCCTGCAGCCAGCCATGACTCCTGGTACTTTTCAGTCTAAATTTGGAACCTGCCTTTATCACTGGGATCCTTTCCAGCATCTGACAGTTCCAATTGTTATCTGCCAACCTCCACGTTTAATAAACTGCAGATCAGTTTGCAGACCCTCCCATGGCAGTGTTGGCCTTGGTCAGTTACAAGAGCTTTCTCCCCACCCTTGTGCCTCACTGCAGAGGAGGAAGGGGAAAATAAACTTCAGTGTGCCCATACACACACGTTTACACACACAGGCAGATGTGTATATAAATATGTATTTATGCATATGCAGTATACCTAAAATCAGGCTTACAAATATGTGATGTATATATAATTAGAAATAAAAGCTGGAGTCCTGAAGCCACAGTCATCGGCTGCTTCGGTTAATGACTCCAAGTTTTGTTCCTATTCATGAGGCAATTTTGGAGCACAGCAGCATATATTGAAGCTCACTGACAAACCAAATTCAACAGTTGTGGTTTGATTCAGCATGTTGGTCGCATCCAAAAAAAGCCTCGTGAACATTGTCTCGGTAAAGCCTAATGTCCCTGAAGGGCAGCAGGAAGGTGGGCTCACCCCGCTGCAGGGTTTTGTGCTAGGGAGCAAATGAAATGATACATAAAAAAGCATAGTATACCCTTAATTGTATACATTTAGAGTACTTAAGGCATTCAATAAATCAATCTGAAAATAGTTTCATCTTTTTTTTCAGAGATGGCAAGTAGATTAAAAGAGTGTTTCTTTCATGTACAGCTAAGGCCCTACAACTCCATGCGTAGATATCTCTCAGAGTAAGAATGTCCTTTTCAAGTTAAAACCAATCTACTGTCAACAGAGAGCAAATTAAACCAAAAGATGACATTCTGAATGCACTACAAGACTGTCAGCGTAGTCCTTCATAATTCCAGAAGGGTTTTTGAATGGCATGGATCAACCATAAATAAATAAAAAGAGCAGTTCCCTACTATGTATTTTTATCTGTTTTTTCATTCCCCCATAAATGCCATGGAATTACAGCAACTTACAAATAAGAGGGATGTTTCTATGAAATAATCCTTGTGGCAGTATTAGCAAGTTGTTGTTCCATTTCTGTGTAACTTGAAAATGAAAATTTAGACTAATGTTTCTTTATGTTACGCTACTACAAAAAAAATCTACAGTAGAGGCATATAAAATGACTGACAAAGCCTTAAAAACCAAAACACAGCAAAAAATTCTGAATTTCAATTAAAAAAAAACAGATTAACAACTTCAAGTTATGATGAAATTTCTTAACCCAAGTCATTAGCTGTGTTAACATTTGCAGCATATTGTGGTATTAAGCAGAACACATTTTTATTTGAGTGTAAAAGTTTGGGACTTTCCTCATATGACCCGCCTGGCATACAGCCAAGGCCCAGCTCTTGCTGACATTTAATCTGAGCATAATCCCTGAAATCTCTGTGCCATTGCTGGGTTGCATGGGAATGATTCTCCGACAGTGTACACAGAATGGCACTGTGAATTTTATTTTCAGCTCACGGTTGTTCCCCTTTTCCAGCTGCTGCAAATTATTTGATTGAATAAAAATAAATAATCTATGCCCTATATTTGTCACTTAAAACAAAATCCGACACTTATTTCAGTTGTTTTTCTACCAATGGCTACCATATTTTTTAAGGTAGCAAACTCCAGAAAAGAAGTAAAATTCAGCAGCTAATGAAAGCCCTGGGTAATGAGCTGCAGTGGCTCAAACAGCCCCATCAACTCTAAACAGGAGCAAGACCAGACTGCTGCAGAGGGATGAAGGTTCCATCTGGGGATACTTGCACTTGACTGTGGTCTTTTGAATGAGCAACTGATTTTACAAAAAACCCCCGTACACTTAAAAGATTTTTTTCTTATTCAGAGATGCCTCTGATCTCTGAAGCCAAATGCCTTTTTGTCATGAACACTGTGAAAAATCACAATGTCCAAGATTTCCACATCTGGGATTTTTGGCACTTATGCAAGGGTAGGGACTGCATAACTGATGTCTGAACAACACTAATGAAACCGAGGCAACACAGCAATTTGTCCCGCAAGGAACGAGAGGAAAAGCCCCAAAATCACTGCAACAAGATGAGTGCGCATCTCTCATTGTTTTCTGTGTGGTCAGGATTTCACAAGTATTTTTCCCCCTGCATTCAGGAAGGAGCTAGGTAGGCAAAACAGCACAGACTTTAATCTTGCTAATGCAGGTCCCAAAAGCAGTAAATCATATAGCAGTGTGAGTTCCAGTATGGGATGGAGAGACCTACCCACTGACCTGCATACTTAGTTCAGCAACAATTTAAGTGTCATCATAGTTCAGATGAACTAACACTGGTCTGCCTACACTTGCTGTGGTCCAATTTCTGCTTAAAGAAGAGACTGTTAGTGAGACTTCTTATTTATGATCCCAGTATTTTCCCCTTTCTATATAGAGTAAGTAAATAAAATGAGCAGAAAAGATTAACTGTTCACTTCAAAGGTGAACTCAATTTAAGAAAGTGCAAAAAGATAGCAGAGAAAATAATTTTAACTTTTTTAAACTTTATTTTCAGCAGAATGCTTTGTTCAGCAGGCTCCTCTCCCTGTGCATTAACCCCTTCCCACAAAGACACCTCTTATACAATGAGTTGACCAAGCTGCCAAGGCCCATAATTCCATAGGAAAAGAGGAAGTACTCTGTACCTCTAAATAACTTCTAACACTAATCTCTTCATACATATAAAACATGTATCCTATTTCAAAGATATCCTTTCAGGTTGGGGTGCAAGGGACCTTTCAATTCTTCTCCTTCATCTCTGTAAGAAAGCTGAACTCTATGAAAAAATAGGAGCTATGCCTCCAGTCCTCTGCTTCCTACAACAGAATGGCTTGATCCAACCAACAGCCACTTAAGTCAATGGGGAGCTGTTAAGAGTTTGGTTTAGACCATGTAAGAGCAAGAAATTGAGAAACGTGTTTTTACCTGGCCTTCAGCCAGGTACAGTGCTACCACTAATGAGTGGCTGCTATAATGAGACCTTCTGAAAGAGCCATACGTGAGATATGAATCAATGAACACAATGCAAACCCCATCCCCATCTCAAAGAGGGGAAAAATCATTGCAGCTTTATCATAAATATTTTTAGGTGTTCTGGTGCCAGCCTAGTGCCAAAGGAATTCACTGATAGGGAAGGGCAAGGTCTGTTTGCAATGCAGTCCTCCCCAGGGAGATGCATTTCACGGCTCCTAGCCAAAGCCTCCAAAACGCCCCTGGGGTAGCAGTTGGGCTGGAGCTGCCCCATCATGCCCTTCCAGTGCAGCCAGATTTGCCTATTTTTGTAGCTGGCACCACCAAAGGTTACAAAAACTTGTAGTCAGCACAATCCCTTCCAGACTGACTTTTCAGTCTTTTCAGCTAAATAAATACTGAGATCAGTGCAGAGACTGGCAACAACTGTAAATACAGTTTATATATGAGGCTCTGCACCTCCCTAAACCTTTCCTTTCTGATAAGAATTTCTGCCTGACAGTTATCATCACGGCCCTCACTAGCCTCAGAAGAAAACTGCCCACCAAACCAGCCTGCAAAAACATCATTTCACCCAGCACTGACACAACAAAATCCTTTTTGCTCAGTGTTTCCAACCCTCATGATAACAGCGCTGTACGCAGAGCATCACAGTGAAGAAAAGCTGTACTGGTTAGCCAAATGACTCAGTGGTAGTTTCTTCCTTTGCTGCTCCAGAGCAGTGCAACTGACTCAGGAGCTTAAATCTTGATGCTAAATACATGTTCACTGTGTAGCAAATCCTGTTGTTTTCAAGACAAAAAAACAAGTCTGTACAGCCTACAGCTACTAGTGATGTAGATCCTACTAGTATAACACGTCCTACCTAAATGAAAAAATACTTTCAATGGTGAGTGAGGAAGCCTGTAGTTTTAATAACGTCTCCATTTGCAACTAAAAACTCAGACAACAGAAAAGTAAGTCAGAAAGAGAGCAAACAAGGATTATAAAGAATATTGTATATATAGGTCTATCTTAAACAGTTTTTGTAAGAACACATTCAGCAAAGCATCAGCAGTTTTCAGGAATTCAATGACCCCTTCCACCAGAGAAATGCAGAGGGCTTTACAAACCAGAAATCCCACAGAAGCAAGTAAACACAATCTATTTTCAAGTGTCACAAACAAAGCCTGAAGAGTGAGCTGCAGGTGTGAAGTTAAAAAAAAAATTCCATGTGTGCAAGGACATGTATGATCTGTATGTGCAATTATGGCCCTTTGCGATAAGCAAATATATACGTATCAGAAGAGTAATAATTTCTCTAACTTGCTGCTATTTCTCTAACTTGCTGCTTGCTGCTGTGACAACCCTGGCTTTGTGAGCTACTTTTGTACCTGTGCTTGCAAATGAGTTGCACAATGGAAGACCACTCTCTAGAAAGCTAACTCAAGATCACAGTGCTTGTTGTTGTTGTGTTGGTAGCCTGACATAAAACTTGAGTTGTGCCCCTAACCTGACTTACTCAAAGCAAAAAGATCTCAGCACCATGGAAGGAGGGGGAGGCAGCTTGATATTGTTGCAGATAAGAGTGCTAGAGGTGCAGTTAGGAAGCAAAAGCAGCATTCTCATCAAAAGCTAAGCCTAAGAGAGACTGGACTAGGGTATAAAATGCAGCAGGATACAGAGGCTCAGGGGGAAATGGCACAGCCAGCTCAAATCGGCATCTCTACACTTTCTCCCCCTGCAAAACAGTTACCTTTTCAATAATGCCTGCCAAGAACAGTCCTTCTCTCATGCCATCCTGCCACAGGTGTCATCTGGGAGTGTGCTAGTTGGTACAAGCCAAAACCAGGTCACAGAAATGTGCTAGAAATTAAACAATATGGGCAATCATAAGACACAAGTCCTGGTGCTAATTTACCAGCGCAGACAAAGCAAAGGTGAAGCAAAGTGGAAGTGGAGTCTTTCAAGCCCATTGCTGTAGTTAAGATACAAACATCAGAAACAGCGTGGTAAAGCAGGACCAAAGACTAAGACTCCAAGTTTAGTCTCATAGCCACAACACGATCATGTTAGCACCACAAGAAAGCAGGAAGCATAAATAACTTCTAAATACAAAGTAAAATATTTCTCTGAAAATAAAGAGGCCAGAAGATGAGTGCTACAATAGATATCAGGGTGCTGGCAAAGGCAAAGTGTGAAATGGATGCCTTCCAGCATTCAGTTTAGGAAGACAAACATTGTTTCACAAATTCACTGTAGCCCTGCTTATTTTCCAAGCTCCTTAACTCATGCCAAAGGGTTTGGACTATCTGAACATCCTGTTCTGTTTCCTCCACTGCTAGTCTGAGTTCTCAGTGCTGAACGTCTTTATTTCAGAGCCTCTTTTTCTATCATTTTTTATTCCAAACTCCTCAGTCTGTAGATTTTGTATTTTACCTCTGGGTAACAGCGAAGACAAGCAGATTAATGAGAATTCTGAACAGCACATTAAGTTACACCTATTTTAAGAGCCTTCCACAGTAAGCATCCCAAGGCGCTGTATAAAAATAAAACCACTGAAATTGCATTTAAAACTAACAAAAGCCTGCAGACGCTGGCATGCCTTGAAGCATAAATATAAAGATTGATGATTAAATGATTCAGTGATTCCCCAAAGTCTAGAAGCCACATGAACACAGGCCATTTTACCTGTCATTGCCTGGATGCACTAGCAATCTGCTCAGATGCAAAGCTAAGCCATTTCCACAATGGCCTACTGGCAGGAAAAATATCTCCCCCCCAACAAGGGCAGGAAAACAGCTTTAGTCTACAAGCAGCAGCTGACCATTTCAGGGATTTCCTAATTGACAAAAGCAATGCCTCCCGCACTTCTCAAAGGCAGCTGCAAAACACATTTCTGCTCCTTTCTTTGCTTTCCACAGCTGCAAGAACTTCAAGGTACAAATGATCTCATGGGGGCAACTACGGTAGCAAAGGCTGGGGCAGAGACAGGAACATCCTAATAATTTCTCATCCTAATGACTTTTAATCCTCCAGATCCACTGCTCTTGGGACTCCACCAACACTGCAAGAAACATAAGCAAAGGCTTTGGCATGGCTGATGTGTTCCCTGGGCCTGGCTCATCCATCCATACAGATATAACTCTTGGCTGCTACAGTAAGGTGACATGGAAGAAGATGTTGCTCTTGGTATGAGAGAGAACTGCTGCCGCTGCCAAAGTGGCCTATTGTTGATGTGGACACAAAAGCAGTCCACTTGCTTCCTGCTTCTCTGCCATTAAGAGTTCCCATCTTGTTTCCTTCCTCTTCTTTCTCATGGCAGCATTTCAGACTGAAACCAAAGCATGCAGTCAGACATACAAAGAACAAACTGTGACCTTATTTGCCTTAATTAACTGCATATATCACAGCCATGGGGCACAGCAGATGCTCCTCCAGGAACCTTAGACCACAGTGATCCTAGAAGACACCTTCAAAGCATCTCACTAAGGGGTGATCAGCACTTTGTATCATGCTCATGTGACTTAATGGGTAGATGCATGGAGAGCAGTGGATGTTGTTTACCTTGACTTTAGCAAGGTAAACAACACTCTTGTGGGTAAACTCAGGAAGGGTGGGTTAGAAGAGCGGACAGTAAGATGGGTTGAGAACTGGCTAAACAACAGAGCTCAGAGGGTTCTAATCAGTGATGTATAGTCTAGCTAGAGGCCTGTAGCTAGTGGTGTTCCCCAGGGGTCAATACTGGATCCAGTCTTATTCAACATGTTCATCATCAACCTGGATGAAGGGATAGAGTATACCCTCAGCAAGTCTGCTGATGATATGAAACTGGGAGGCATGGCTGATGCACCGGAAGGCTGTGCTGCCTTTCATTGAGATCTGAACAGAGCAAAGGGGAACCTAATGATCCACTTCAATGTGGATCCTCACTCCCAGTTACTGGGCTGACCGTGCTGCTGTCCAATAAACATCACTCCTGTGTGAAGCTCCCACATATTTACGTCATCTTGCCCTGATATTTTGATGTAGAAATGGTTAAAGCAATGTACAGGTAGCCACCTGGTCCTTGCTAGAGGACTAGAGCTACAAACTTATGAAAGGGAGGTGGAATAACATCAATGTAAGCAGAACCGGAGGTTCTGAACAATGCTAGAATAACATTTTGAAACTAACTCAAGAATATGCATGTGAAATCAAGTGAACAGACAAAGCCGGGAGGATATGTGTTTTGTTTTACACTGATGCTTCCATAAAGACGGCCTGGACAGACAAGACTTCAAGCTCATACTGCTCAAAGTGAGTAACATGGTCCTCACCATCTGGCTTAGAAATCATTTGGATTCCAGAATGGCCTTCTAATCGCCAACAGGAAAGCAGGGAAACTATTTTAAGTGAGCATCACTAAAAATAAAATGGGAGATGCAATGAAAGGAAAAAAGAAAGTGGTCAGTGATAAATACAGTAGAGATGTCACTATTTATACTTTTAAGACTATTTATATTCGAAAGCTTTCCCTTTGAGGCACTGAGAAGTGCGCTTCCACATTCATCAGTCTGGTATTCATTCAGCTACACAGTATTTAGAGACCCATATAAAGGCCAACAGAAATAAAAAAGACATTGAAATCAGTTTCTGTCATAATTTGGGGTGTTACTAACACCTCACATTCAAGTTCAGCCACAGATAAACAAAACATCTCCCAACATTACATTGATACATGTTTTGAATACCCTCCATAAAATTCTGCTCAAGCAACACAGCACACACACTGTGAAAAAACTAATGCAACAGTTTGACACAGCCTGACACAAGTTATGTTGCCTGGACATAAACTCTTTCACATGAACTTGCTGTTTGGGCTTGATTTCCCAAAGAACTGAACACTTGATGTCATTCAGGACACCTGCGCGGCACTTGTGATGGCAGGGCCATGAAGAACCTACTCAACATCAACTCACAAGAGAGAAAATCTAAAGGGCAGAACAGAAGAAATGATCCATGACAGTGGGATGACTGGTGAAAACCTGATGATAGGCTGGAGGAGAACCGCTGAAATACTCTGCACAGTCCTTTCCAAAAATACTGCATTTGGCTCTTGTCCTGGTTTCACTGCGACAGAGTCATAGGCCTGCCATGGTTTGCAGGCCATTAGCAGTTTGGAGTCAGCCGAGGCATCACACAGGTGTATTCCATACCATAAACATCATGCTTAGTATAAAGGGGGAAGAATGAGGGGGGTCTCCTGTGGATTGCCTGCCTGTTTGCTGGGACCACTGCACAGTTACTGGGCTTAGTATAATTTTGCTTACTTTACACTGGCATTGGTAGTAGTTTGGCTGGGCTTTTTTTTTAAATCTGTTTTCATTTCAACCCTCAAGTCTCTTCTCCTTTCCCAATCAATTCCTTTTCTTGTCTAGTGAGGGGTCACTGGGTGGTAAACCAACTGTTGTAGTTTAGCCGTGGATATGGGCTAAACATAGACAGCTCTTCAGAAGCCAAGGCATTTGAAAGCAAAGTGTAACTCCTCTTGAGCACCTCTGAAGTTCCTTGGAGAACAGTAACTGCTGTCTGGTTAAGAACAGGTCACACTCATTGAGGCATTTAGCAAATGTGAGTTAAGATGCATGCTGCTTCTCTAGTAACCTGGAAAACTTAGTTTCAGAGTCAATTGACTGCTTTCTGCTAAAACTGAATTCTCTTATTAACTTTGTTCATGTGTCAACACTGTTTAGCTTAATTAGCTAGCTTTCCTCTCTAGCAGTCTTTTCCCTAGTGTATTTAAGAACTATCTTACCATGCCTCAGGTTTTACTTTGCTAGCTTGATTGCTTGCTTCTGCTAAGATACAGGCTCTGAGAAAAGTTTTCTTTCTGCACCTGCTCTAGTTTGAATTGTTCTGGAATTCAAAACCCAGAATCATATATAGTTCAACACATGACATTTAATTTACTACATTTTTCTAAAATGACTGTAAAATTTCCATGCTTCCATCACCTTCAGATTACCCCTATTCCATTCTAGATCCATATTTATCTTTCCAGGGGCCACATTACTTATCCATTTAGGTCTGGAGATTTGCCTTGTTTTGATACAAGTTTCAAGAACTTTAACAAATATTTTCTCTACTTTTAAACATCTAGGCTTTTTAGTCCAGCCAACTTAACTGCTTACCAACCTCACTACCTTGTTTCCTTAATTTCACAGCCTGCTCTTCTGTGAGCAAGAGTGTTATTTATGGACTTACAGTTGCTTATGCTTGTATTAAATTTAAACAATTAAATGCACGCTTCATCCAAGCTTATTTTGTGTAACCAACTTTTCTATAATGTCCTCACGCTACACCAAAATGAAATCTGAGAGAGCACATCAACATCTCAGTTCAGTGACATTTTTTAAGAAGAAATCATATTCAGTGCCTGTCACAGCTTGCACCCAAGACAGTCAATGTCCTGAATTTCCAAGGGATTGCATCTACTGAGCCATTTACAGCTACATTTCTACAAGCAAAATAAACATGCCCAAGACTGTTGAGGCCAACTGGCACAGAAAGGTGCCATGCTATTCAACTCTCTCACCCTCCAAAACAGGGTGGCTGTTTCCAAACTGCCCACTGCAAATAATCCCAAGATAACTTTACCTGGGAATAGTTCAGGTGAGTTCCCATAAATATTAACCAAAACTAGGCCAGGGACAGTTAACAGTAAAGACAAATGATTTCCAGGGGCAGGAATGCTTCCTAGCACCATTTAATTTACTACTGCAGACATGGCCATTGCATGAAGACTTAATGCCTGCATCACCCTCTGTTCTTCATGACTATTTGTTCATCTTCATTAGCTTGTCATTCTCTCACCTTCTTTCTCAGAGATCAAAATAATTCTGCTGATACCACACCAGCCACAGCTTTTTGAAGACTTTTCTCTGGCTTGACATATTAATCTTTGGTTACAACAGGGATGCTGAGATCTTTGCCTCAAGTTTCTTCTTCAGAACTGTTTTCAGCTTTATGTCTGTATGGTCTTTGTTCCTGTAAAACAAAACACTGCTCTTTCCCCTAGCTAAGCTCTGCTGATGTATATGTCTTTCCACCTAAGACAAGGAGTCCAGACACACATATCTGTGTCTTCCTCATATCGCTAAGAATCCTAGGTCTTCACGGTTTGGTTTTTTTTCGTTTTCCCCTGCTGGTGCCAAACTATCTTCTATTTTCTCTCCACAGTTCTTTAATCACATCCTTGTTCCTTCTCAGCCTCATGTCTCTAGTTATCTCCATCCTTCCTTTCTTTCTTCTGGTGTCATTCTTCTTTCTTATTGTCATCTGTTTCTCCTTTTTTTCTCCCAAGATCTCCATCATAACAAATCAGTCTTTCACATGATTTCTGAACCAGCAGTTACTGCATGTAGCTAAAATCACAGCGTGGAGGCTGGCATCTATGGTCAGCTTCCTCAAAGATCTCTCCCTTCCAGCTACTATATTTATATACAGCTGTGCTTTCAGATCATCTCAACTGCTTCTTCTCTTCACTCACGTCTTCAGCTCCCTGTCTCTAGCTGCATTTAAACTACTTGGATATTCTGTCTCTTTACTTCTATCAGGTGACAATTTTATGTAAAAACTTATCCTATCAGGTAATTCTGAAGAAAGTAAATCATCTTCTCTTCCTGCATCCGATCTCAGTGTCTTCTCTAATACCCTTCATCCAGTGCTGTGCCATTTCACATCCTTCCTTGCCTCTGCCTTCAAGGAAAAATAAAAAGCCCAGACAAAACCCACCTAGACTGTAAATTTTCATTAAATGCTAGCTTCCTCTGGCCACCGACAAATTTTTGGCCACATCTGAAAGGCAGTTATCTGCCCAGTCTAAACTAAGCCCTCACAGGTGAAAGGCTTCACTGATAATCGAAGGCAGAAAGCCCCCTTTGCATCCTCCATCTACAAAAAGTTTAATCCACTGACAACTGAAAATAAGTTCTGCAAATGCCAGTGAAACAAAAAGAAGGAAGATTAATTACAGTGTAGGGTAGGCATTTTTGTACATGAAGATTTATTGCAACTTAAAAATGTATTTCTACCTAAATAGAAGAAAATTAAAGAAGGTGCAGTAGCAATCTAGTGTCACATTACTAAGGCCAGTTAAAATTATCTTTATTTTCTGAGAAAAGTCTAGGAACTAAGAGATAAATCCTCATAATTGTGAAACAGGGAAAAGAAAAGTTTACATGAGACTCAATATAGAATATAATTATTGGAGTTTTCTCCAAAATTGGAAATGATTGCAGAAGCATGTGATTAAAAAGAAGATATAGTTCAAGGATTTAACAAGGATATCTTTTGGCAAATCAAAGTACAGACTGCAACCCTTGATTAATCCCATATGTGAAACCATACTAAGGAGTTGGATCATATAATCTAAACTGCACTTTATTGATCTTCTCCCTTGAAATGACAGAGATTTTACAGAACAAATAATAAAGACAGATCTTCAAAAGACTTGTGTATGTGTAACAACAGAGTACAAAGCAGTGTCACCTGAACTTTTTTGTTACATAATAAAACTGGCACTTTGTTTTGAGAATTGGGAGTTGTATCCGTTTCACTCTGAGTGCAAAGCTTTTCTGCACACCTACACGTGCAAGAATGGACAAGCAATAAACTGCAGGAAAGTCATGTGTCCTTAGTGCTTTGGTTTATCTCCAGAACTTAAAATGCTGCTAAGTGAATAAGGCGCACTGAGCCACAAACAGGGGAAGGATGCAGATTGCTTTCATGTAAACAACCACTCAGGCATTAAATGAAATTGTCAGTAACTGGGAGGAATTCAAAGATGCAACTGGACAGTAAATGCCTAGTTCAAAAGATACTCAGTAATCTGATTTCTCCTGTAAATCTACAGTACCTCAAAGCTATGAAGTCTCCTTCACTGTTGTTAGAGATTTTGGAATATGTAACCACTATAAACATTATACTAATTATAATTAATTACATTAATTTTCTCTCATAATTTCCCCAGTGATTTTCCTAAAATGAAGCAGGCCAAGAATACATCCAAACAGGTATTTCCTTTGCTAGGTCACTGAAGCATGTTGTTGTACCTGGCCTACTGACCTTGCAGACTTCCGCCTAAAACTGAGTTAGAACATAAGTGAAAATTAGTTTGAAGATTGGTTGTTTTTTTTTTTTTCCTTTGAGTCATCAAAAAATCACCAGGAAGTCTGAAACTACTGGGCATTTCTTGCCAGAAAACATCCCTGAGACTTCAACAGCGTATCACCACCAGTCAGGCTGGCACTAGAAGTCTCACACTTCACCTGACTGCAAGAGTCTCACCTGAAGTAGCTGCAGAAATCCTATTAACACCTTTTTATCAGATCACATTTATCTGTGGCCTCTCTTACAACATACAACGCAGAGACTGCTCCACGGACCCTGGCAAAAAAACAGGAATCTTTCAGCTGACTTTAAATTGTGGTCATTTTTTTCCCTTAACAATGCAGACCAAGGTGCAGTCCCTGCCTCTGACCAGTGGTGCCATGAATATTTTTTCAAAAGCTCTATTAAAGCAAAACAAAAAAGAAGTAACAGCCTACCTTATTAAATCCGTACTTGATATAAAATTTATGGAGATATAACAAAGCACAAGGCTTTCACAGTTCCTTCTAAAACTTTAGAATTCTTCCTCTGAATTCCAAGTGTTTCTTTCACTTGCTTTTTAGACTAAATCTTTGCCAGCAGTCCTGTATAATTGTTTATGTCTCATCTAACCTGAAGTGGAAGTTTAAATTCAACAAATAAATATGCAAATATCTGTTACTAACTTGTACTTGCAAAATATAATTCAGATGTTTATTGCGATCCTGTTTAAGAAGTTCCCAGTAGACACATTTCTAGCAATGGATTAAATTCCAATAGTATCGGATTTCCTGACAGCAAATCATGAAGGGCTAGGAAACCCATGTAAAGAAATTTCTGAACAAGATTCCAAAGATAAATCCTTTTGTTATGAAAAATTTTCAAAGAAGTACGCTTAACAGGGAAATGTGACTGACTGGTTCACTATTCAACTACTTGCCACACGTTTGCATCAAGGAAACACATTTTTCCCACCAGTGGGAGAATTTAATTACATGGGGTACAGGGAAAAGAAAAAAAAAAAAAATCCATTGTAAAAGGGCTCTTTCACCATTCTAGTAAAAGTGGATGGCTTAGAATATGTCAGCTGGACAAAACAAAAATACAAAAATAAAAGATGATTAAAGATAGTGTATCTTCACCCAGCAATTGGTAACTATGTGATCCAGCCAGAGAAAACAGTGGGAAAGCTACTGGAGGAGTTTTTCTTTGGCTCAGGTAACAGATGAGCAAGAGTTCTCCTAAGGCGCTGCATACAAAGCCAAAAGCTGTTAAATTCAGTGGCGGCTAAAGCAAGTTACAACATCGTCTGCTCCAGCCTATGTGGACACAGCCAAGCTGCAGTATAATAACAGGGGAAAAAGGGAGAGAGAAGAGAAAACATACCTTATGGTTTTATCCTAAGTCTGAACCAGACTCACAGAGCTGTCTCAAGCAAGTCAGAATACAGAGGTAGAAAAGGCTTTTTGCTCAGAGAATGCTCACCTCTACCAGGGCAGGTTCTACTGCCATGTTTTCTAGTGTTTTTTTCAATAAAGTTTTCAATTCTCAAAGAAATGGGACCCTTTCTTTGGAATATTATGCCACTTGCTGTCCTTGAGGAAGACTTTTCCAGTCCAATAAATAGGATCTCTTCTGACAGACATTTTTTTGTCAGTTAATGTAATTTTTCCTATATGCCACTTCACCATCCTAAGCATTTTGATCAAACTGTTCTTACAGCACTGCTTTTTTCATGCTCTTCTCCTACACAAAACATTTATCTTCATCTGTCCTTACACATTTCTTCATGCCCATGGTTCATTTTCCTTTCTTTTCTCAGAATTTCAGTTAAACCACATAAAATGATGCATAAAGACTAGAGGGAGGTTTAAAACACCACTGAAGTGAAAAATAGGCTGGAATTGTGAATTAAGGACTGTTTTCTGGTCAGCTTTATTGCTGTACCTCATTGCATAAGCATGAATGTAAAATCATTCCACGGCTTCAAATAACTCCTATTTATGCAACTTCCACTTAATTTAGGAATTAGATGGAGCAAACTATTGACGTTCTAAGGAAGGCAGAAAAAGTTAAGAGGATCTAAGAGATTTTGATACAATGAGTGCAATACTATGCCAATCAACCAGTTTTTAGGATTCCGTAAGAACAAGGAATCAATGCAGGTTCTCTTTCAATTTTATTTCAAGGAAGCAGGGAACAATAAAATTTAAACAGAATTATGAATGCTAATACATTTTACAGCAGATTCTTGTTTAACCTGTGCCTTTTCCTACACGTGAAAGCTTTGGCTTTAGGCAACCTCTGGAAACACAGAGTATCAAATCCACCCATGCAGAACGGGAACCCACCAGGGTCACCCTGTCTTTTTCCCACCGAGGATAGGTTGCCAAAAGAAGCAAGCACTCCCTGCCATTATCACTTATCTTTTGCTACCAGCCAAGCTGGAACTCTTTCCATAAATCCCAGTATTTCCAATGAGTTGGCTTTCAGAAATGGAATTTTGGCCAGAAAAATACAACTTCCTTTATCTCAATAAATTAAGATCTAGGGAGTATCTTAATTGTAGCTACTTATCAGGAAATCTTGATGGGTTAGTACTGACATTGCATTTTAATGTGCCTCTACACTCAATTTTTACTACCCTGTATGTTTTTAAAACCCACTCTGTAACTGTGAGAAGTTAATGTTCTCTGAATCAGTCCCAATCAGGGGGTGAGACTAACAGTGTGTATGGTTAGCAACTTAATATAAAGGAAGTCAGAAATGTCAGAACTTGTCCTAACTGCTCAACAGGATTCTCTCTCGGTACTGCACATCTACTATAACTAAAGGACTATGACACATTTTAACTTGACATCCTCACAGTCAGTAAAAATTCAGTACTTTTCTGTGGCGACAGTCAGATGTAGCAAAGAACGTTTTCCTTGTTTTCTAGGTAACCTTTATGGAAACCTGCTGCCTTCTGTGAGGCACACATGCACTTCAAGTTCAGAATGTACAATTTCCCTTCCTGAAATTTTATTATTTTACCTTTACCTCTGTTGCTTGGCTTTTTTTTTCCGTGATTATTAAATAAAAGAATGGATGATTGGTTTTTAAATTAATTTGTGAAAGGACAAAGAAAGATGCTGATGGCTAGAAGGATGGGAAGGAGTTTCTAACAGATCAAAAGAGAGAGAGCATTAATGAGCAGATGTGCCCTGAAAGTTTTCCTAAATGCAAGCATGATAACTGTGTTAAGATTGATTCACTATAAACACAGGTCTGCCTGTCATGGTACTGGGGAAGAGCTCTTACTGACTCTTGAGTAGAAAGGGAAAACAGCAGAAGGAACTTCAGTCAGCCATTCACATTTGAAGGAAAAATACAGTAGATTACATTTAGTTCTTGTTCCCCTTGCAAACAAAATCATCTCAAGTGAATACATAGGAGGAGCAAGAAATTTAAGTCTTCATCTCCCAGCTGCCTGTCTGATGAGGATCCCAGGAGCTGCAGCATTCATAGGAATCCATCTCTAACCCCTCAACTGAACTCCCAATTTCAGTAGTACCCAGAGCTCACAGAGAGCTCATGCCCTCCAAGGGCCAAACTCTGCCACTGCTCCTCCTGGTGCAGCTCAGATAAGAAATATTCCCTGCATACAATAACCTTTTGTACTACAGAAGTGAAGCCCCTGACTGAAGAGCCCATTATACCACATAAGATCAAGGAATTAGAAACTCAACAGTGAGTATACTCTGGAGAGTCACTAGACCGTCCCCTTCAGTCAATGAGTTGGACTGACATGGCTGAGGCAGCTTTTGTAACTGAAAAGCAAAGCACTGGAGGCTCTATTTAATCTTTTTTTTCTTTTCAATGTAATTTTAAGTGATCTAGTTCACCATACCAATCAAACCAATCAAAGAGGCATGCAGGCTTGCAGACCTGCTTATGTTTATCTGTTATTCTCTTCCTTTTTTGCAGAAGACGGCTTTTTAACTTAATCTGTTCTCTGTCAGGAACAAAATTAGCCATCAATCCTTGCTGGCTGCACTAAAATCCATCTTAAAAAATCCTCTAGGATATATATGCATTTTACTCTGAGCTTCCTACTACACTGCATTTGCACTTACTTGAGTAAAAATTTAGAACTTCTACATCTCTCACTGCCTGAGGGGACCAAAAATATTAGTGCTGATTAAATATTTATTTTGTAGTAACATGAAATTGATCACGCTACAGAAAATTATTCTGAATTATACCTCTTCAGCAAGGCTGTAACATACAGCTCTTGTTCTTACTAAGTTATACATTCAATAAAAATATAGCTGGGCCAAGAAAACTCTCTTTTGTTTTGGCAACGCATCAGACGGCACCTTCTGGTTTGCCAACACAGGCAGAATCTTGTCTAACTGCGAGATGCTCTTGGATTTACTATCTATTAGCAAGACTATTAAGAAGCACTGAAAGGTTCCAGCCCCTTTTACATACTCTCTGTCAAATCCCATTAGTTTGCATGCTCTCAGTTTGCACACAAAAGTATAGTAGTCCTTTCCCACCCCTCAGAGATAAATTAACAGGAGAGTGTTAAGTCTCAGATTACTAGGACTTCATTACTTTTACAAGCTATGCTAAATAATTAAAGTGCACTTGTCAAGCAAGTGATTAGAG
This sequence comes from Ceryle rudis, assembly GCA_033439905.1. Lineage (NCBI taxonomy): Eukaryota > Metazoa > Chordata > Aves > Coraciiformes > Cerylidae > Ceryle > Ceryle rudis. The sequence goes on from JAAGNO010029333.1 coordinate 68,880, forward strand.
AACGTTTCATGCTGCAGCATATATTTTTACTGTCCGTTTACCTCAACTGACAAAATTAAATCGTTCAGAGTCTCCTGCACAACAGTGCAAACAGCTGAGACCCTAAACATGGAGAAGGGGAGAGCTGAGGGACACAAAGACAAGTGTATATAGGATGTGATTAAAGAAAAAGCACTGGATTAAAGCCACAGATGAGGAAATAGAAACAACAGAACCAAAGCTCATTCTTAGGATGCTGCTGAATGAGAATGACCGAGAAGCAAAACTAGCTATCACCATTTACATCTGTTGTAGCTTCTAGACAGGCTTTCTATGGCGTCTCAGACCCTTAAAGTGGTCAAAAAATCAGAGAATGGATACATGTTGCTTGGAGACGCTAGGACTAATGATATTCAGCCAACACTGACTTTCCCAACCTTTAATTTACCTTCTTATCAGTACTTCCACAATAACATATGTTGGGGGCAGGGAAGGCTTTGGCTAGTGCTAGTAGGAGGGTAGGTAATCTGAAATATTCTCTAATAAACAGGATCCCTCAGGGCTGACATAAAGGGGCTATGTCTGAAATGACAAAGGTAGAAAAATTAGACAAGCAGCCTACCCCTCCATGACATCCAGAAGCCAAGGTCATTTCCATAATGCCAAAAGACAAACAGAATTTCTGACACAGTGCATGTAGCCCTACCTGCCTTGCTTCTCCACAGGTAGGTCTTAGGAGCCCACTCAGCACACTGGGACAACTCACACAGACAAACAAAGCAGATGTAGAAAAACGAACAGCTCTCTCTCCCGCTGATGGGAATTATCTGTTTGGCCAATGTGCCCACTTTTCAGAAGAAGTCTTCTAAAGGTTACTCAAAACAAAACACTGCCTGGTTGTAAATCCCTTCTGGTAGCAGCCACACGTGCTGCACCAGCCTGCTGCTACCAGGGCCACATCCATCCTCCCAGGGCTGCAGCAAACAGCAGGACCTGCTGCCCTGAACATTGTCGTGATGTTCAAGTTGGAGTCTTGTCAACGAGCACACACACACAATCTGCTATTTTTTAAATGTACTAGTCACCAAAAGCCACATTTCCACTAAGCTTGAGAGAATGTTTCCAATGCTCCTGTTCTCTCACGACAGTAGAATTTCCCTGAATCAACACTTTTTACAAAGTTATGTAACAGTGAGCACAGCACGCTTAACTCATCCGAGCAGACATTGTGAACACAGTATAAGCACCAGGGTACTTCTTTACACCTAACTGTACTCCAATCCAGCATGTAAATGTATATAAAAAAAGTAAAAGGTATATTTATCTCTTGGCAGACAACAGCAAGTTACCCAGGCAAAATCATGGATTCTTGTATAGGGGTTCTTAAGCAAAGTGCTGGAAACAAGATTCAATAGCTTTTAAATGCAGTAAAACTGAGCTTTTAAAGCAAGTGCAGTTCTTTCAATATAAATAACAAATTTGGGATTAGCAGCACATTGGAACAGAGCCAAAAGAACTTCCCAGACCTTAACACAACTCCTCCTTTTTGTCATCTGGTGTGCTTTTACAGCATTCCCTAAACAGAAAGAAATGCCACCGAAGCTCTCACTGATAACCAAAAATCAGGTTTGCAGCCTTGTGTACCATCAGTTTCTTCTGTGGTATGAAACATTGTTTTCCTTTACATCAGATGACTTAGCCACGAGCTTTCACATGGAAGAAGACAGCAGCAATTTGATGGCTCTAATACATTTACTAACGGAGACAGCAATTTTCTTCCCTGGCACAGCCTCCTTCACTCCTTTTCAGAACTGAAGTATCCATTAAGATTGACTCAGTGGTAGCAAAAACATGTGAAAAAATACATCCTGAAGCTTGTTTTTAAATACTCTCCACAGTCAGTATTACAGCTATCAGGAATTTGTGAAAACCATAGGTATGTAATATATTTTTAAGAGAGATACTAGGAACTAACAACTGTTACTGCCCAGCAATCAGCCAAACATGTTTTGACTCCTGACTAACCAAAGTCTTCTCTCCTTTTTACTTCACCACAGTCACAAATCTTTTACCTACTAGCAAGGGTAATTACATTTTTTTTTATCCTTTACCAATTTCTTGTCCTCCCTCCTCTTTTTCTTGGATGTCCATGAAAGCAGGCGTAGCCTCCATGCGCAGGGACACAGACTTGCTTACCTTAGCCACCTTACGTTGGGTTATCAAACTCAAGATACTTCTTTATTTTAGTTTTCCTATTGTTTTAGACTAATACTTTTCCCAATTCAAGTTCAGACTGCCATGCAAAAACCATACATACATGTTAGTCCAGGGAGGGAGAGCAGTCATGGACAGAGTACAGGAATGACAAGCCAGGTACCAAGTGCCCACCACCTTCCAGCAGGTCAGGTGTCACATATTCTGGAACACAATACCCTCTGATATGCCAGGGCACACCCTCAAATTACACTGGAGAGCTCTAGTTTCTTAGTTTTGCACAGAAGAGCTTTTTCAAAGGTCTTTCAACAGAGCTGGAATTACATGAAAACTCTCCTGAATAATTTTTTATGCATACATAGAGCCAGCACAAGTCTTGACCATTGCTCCTGTCATACTATTTTGGAAGTTACACTGTATATTCCTGTAACAGAAACTATGCTACTTAAGTGCAGCAGGATGACATAATTCTGAGCTCAAACTGATGGATTTTTCCATTTCTAAGATTTTGCACACTAATGATTAATTTTGGACTTTGAAATTAATGATCTTATCAAAGTAACAAAAAGAAGGCAGGGCTATTCTTGCTCAACACAGTATTTTGTGTTTCTTCTAGTATAAAATTACTTTTTGATCAATCATTTTTGTGTATTTTCTATGAAAACAATATGCTGCCCCTTACCCGGTAAAACAAGAATGGACTTCCCAGTAGCTGATGACAACTGAAAGATGAGTGTCCTTCACACTCTCTCAGTATCCCATGCAGGTCTCAGAGCAGACATGCAAGTTATTACTTTTTCAGGTTTGGGGAAAGCAGATTATTTTGTACTAGGAATTCTACATAATCTGCTAAAAATATACCCTGCCTTCTCTACTCATATGGATATTAAGATTGGCTAAAGAAGATCCTATGTTAAAGATGATGACATTGTGCTGAGCAACTAAAGAAAATTTTGAATCCATTCAGGACGTTAGTTATATTACAGAAGAGATTCAATAAACATCATCAATAAATTATTTCTTTTCAACAAACTCAATACAAAATGCAAGCTGCTAAGTAAATCAGGTGAAGATTGTGAAGAAAGATGTGTCTATGAACTGATCAGACAAGAGCAGAAATTGGCTCAGTACTGGTACGTACGACTGCAGCACACAAAACCTGCAAACTCAGCGGTGCTGCACCCACCACCTCGTTTCTTCAGGGATCTGCTCAAAGACTTTTCAACCTTTCACCACTGAAACAAGAGTGACCTGCTCCAGCTCTGATTCTGGAAATCCTGTGGCTGCCTGTACCACATAAAAGCCTTTGTTGCTGGAGAGGTGGATTTAAAAGGCCTGAAGGAACTCTTATGATAATCTGGTCTGACTTCCTGCCTGGCACAGGTCTTAATACCTCATGCAGCAATTTCTTTACGAAGCACAAAAACTTGTAACTCTACTAGAAGGTATTTCAGAAGGAGATCTAATCTTGATTTAATTACTCCGAGTGATCTACCACATTCCTTTCTAACTGTTTCCAATGGTTAATTACTGTATTTCCAACATGAACTCTTGCTTATCTTGCTGTGTTTTTGTCTGTTGGAGCCCTATCCTATCTCCCTACACAGATATTTTTAGATACCAACCACATTATACCTAAAAATTCTCTTACCTGAGATAAATATGTTTGCCTGGTTGGCAAATCAAAACAGGGATTCCTGAATCCAACGCACAGCAGCTGCAGTGTTATTATATAGATAGTTTGTGAATACAGAGACTAAACGAGAAAAGTCAATTCAAGTGAGAGGGGAAGGCACCTGAACAAGCTTTTCCAGTTTTCATAGCAGTTGCTTATAAGACCTGGAAAACTGGGATTTAATAGCACCATGATCTGCAGTGTTTCATTTTTAACTCAACTGATAAATTCTAGATCAAACCAGATTAGTAGTTACTAAATACTACAGTTAACTCACAAAGAAATAGATGGCTGGTGGCAAGTGGTTTTCTACTACTCATATGTCAAAATCATATAAAAACCCTGCTAATAGAAGGACCCAGAACTTCTGCAGGCACTGCCAAGGCATAAATTGAGGAGTGAGCAATATCTACCCTAAAATACTTCCAGTTGTGACTCTGAGAAACAAAATGCATAAATTTCCACTACTGCTGTCATGCTATATTACTTACACATATTACTTAGACATTTATATTACTGTAGCATTCAGAGGCTCCACATAAGGCTCTCTTGTGTTAGGTGATCAACTACAAACAGAGCGAGTTGAATTCGTTTTTGCAACGTTTGCCCAGTTCTTGTACAGCTGAATCCTGGTAAGGAGACAGAAGGAGGACTTGTGTCCTCCCTGGATCACGGAGCTGATGGGATCAGTGTACAAAGACTTCTCAGAACTAGAATTTCTTCTGGCATTTACTAAATCCCTGTACTACCCATGTGGTTCTCAACACATTATAAAGTTCCTGAGCTTCCTTAGCCCTATTCCAGAAGGGCTTTCAGTCTTCCATGCTGATTTGGTGAAGAACAACAGCATGTTGCTATCTCAGAGATATATTATATACGCACACACCTTTGTAACTGCAAAGACATCCACATACTTTCTATGTACTAATACAAAGCAAGAATATGCAAAACTAGATTGTCTGCTATTTACAACATCACGTTAATATTTTCCACAACAAAAACTGTGATATGGCACCTCATTACCTTTTCACAACACTTCTGGTTTTTCCATTAATATTGCACATTTCTGCTCACTTGTGGTTTCAAAAGTTTACATTTTGCATAGCTTAACTGATTTTTTTTTTTTTTTTAGCCAGCCTCTTCCCTATTCCGAGGATGCCACTCTGCAAATCAGGAACACAATTTATGTAGATGTATCAACTTTTACTGATTTAAGATATTATCATGTTTAAAAAACATTACTTTCAATCACACTTCCATTTGGAAGGCACCTGACTTGAAATAGGTGCATGAAATCCAGCTTTTTTAAATAAAGCTTTTACTTTAACCACCGATAAAAAACAAAACAGGCCAATACAGGAAACGGAAAATAGTAACCAACAACGCTTATCCTGTGAATGACTATTAAAATTAAAGCTATTACCTGTGACTGAAAAGTAATTATATATTTCTGCAATGCTCTGAACAGGTTCATAGTGTAGTTGCCTGTCAGAACAACTTGCTATCCTACACCCAGTTATGTTACTTGACATAGCTGCTTCATTTTCCAGATAACACAGCATGTGAATATCAGCATCCTCACTAGCAATGAAAGAAGTAAAAAGATAAAAATTCCCCTTTTTTAACACCCCTTGCTGTTGGTAATGTATTGAAAGACCACCTCCTGCCTTTTGCTTATCTAGCAGATAGAGAATGTGTATGGACAGAGAATCCATTTCCTGAATGCAGCCTCAATCATGTCATACAGAAGAAAAGGAAATAATCACTCCAGGGGAGTTCACCCCTCCTCCACAGATACATTTAACTATGTAACTCAAACTCCTACCACCGTATCTCAACCCCCCCAAATTTTGCTATAAAGCTACTTATTTTATCAGCATATACTCTAATATTCCATTTTCAAACTGCAGAAAAGTTCTCTTTTTAAGTGAAGGTGTTACTTGACCAAGTAGTGAAAACTACACAGTCCGCTAAAAAATGATTACTTGTAAATTCCTTATAGGCAAAAAGTGGTTTCCAAATCTATGCAGGTATCTTATTTTGATTAAAAGACCAAATAGTTGCTTTGTAACAATAAAAAACAGTCAAAAGTCCCTACACTCATTCTGCAATACTGTCTCCTTTCCTTTCTTGCTTTGACACACTGACCTATGTCTAGGATCTACTCTGCAATGCTGAGTGTATTTGTTAAAATTACCTCCAACTAACTCCAGTATCTTACTAAAGTGGAATAAAAAAATCTTACCTTATTAAAGCTTCATTTTCTGTTCTTTCACTGAAAAGAGTAAAGAAACCTGTATTAAAGATCCATTTGGTAAAAAGTACTTTCTGAAGTTATTACTTTAGTTTCACTTCAATTAACATCAGAACTATGGGGTTCCTTTTACATAAGTGAAATAAATTTCCATTGTTTTGGAGAGCTAATGATTCTAAACACTCTGGGGCAGAGGCCTTTATTTATTTACTATCTTTACTGGCTGTTCTGAACAAACATTTCAAATGCTTTGGAAATATTAATACAAACAACTGATCTAGTCAATTCATCATCTAAACTGCAGGCTGATTATGCACACTTCATAGGTTTATTTTAAATGCAAACAGCACTTTATGACCAGTATTTGTACTTTTATTATTTTTAGTAGACACTGGATATTTGCTATTATAAGATGGACTTGCAGTGCATTATGCCCATTCAAAGAGTTTCCCTGCCCAGAAGTTTTTTTAGAAGCAGCTGTTTTCTGCTCAGTCCCAAAACAGGAAGGGTCAGGAGTGGCTGTAGAAGGATGAAATTATCAAGCCATTTCATTAACCACCTGCTTCAACTAAGCCATTCTATATGGCACATTTGCCAAGAGCTTACCAATGCACAACACAATTTAAAAAACAAAACAAAACAAAACTTTAAGGCTATTCTCAAAAAATTCCAGTATGACTCAGAACAATCAATGAATGCTGAGGTCTGCGAAAATATTAACCTTCCATTTCTTTGTGACTTTTGTTCAGTCCTTTACAACCAAAGAGAACTATTTGCAGGCATCAGCATTATAATTGGGAACTGGATTCTGTTAACTCTGAAGGAAACAGGAACTTTTTGCCACAAATATATGCAAGAACAGAATCACACTTTATCATATTTCATTTTCTAAATTAGCACGATACACAGCATGAAATAGAAAACAAAAAGCCAAGTCTAATAAAATTTGACAATTATTAGTGGTATTTGTTGAAAAGCAGAGAAAATCATGCTGAGTCACAGGCAAAGCATCTCAACTTCTAGCACTTTTTGTACACTTCATTAGCCATCAGTCAGTAAGGTTAGAAATTTACAGATGAAGAGAAAACAAGGACAGACCTTGTTCATCTTTGCCAAGGATGAATTCTCTGCTCTGCAATGAAAATACTGTGTTTTGGGGGACAGAGGTGTTAGTAACAGAATCTTCTAGGAATGGCTGTGAATCTCGCAATCTGATGGGAGCAAAGCTTAAGTGAATAATAGAGGTGTCTCTTCCCTTAATTCAGAGTATGTTCACCTGGTGTCTTATGACAGACCTATAAAATGAGCCTATTTCAGAAACAGAACAGGTAAACTTAAAACCAGACATTCCTGGAGCACAGAAATTTATTAGATTAACCATCCATTTTGAGAAAAGGCATGAGATGTCATTTTTAGGAATTGGCTCATCAAAGCTGACATTTGCAGTGTCTGATTTCCAACAGGAGAGTATCTGTACATGTATTACCATTAAAGGAAGAGGATTAACTATAAGGTCATTTTATTATTTAGCAAAATACATAAAAAACCTCATAGGTTTCATTTTCTACAGCTCTTTCTGGTAATCAGCTATTAAAACATGCATTAGTGCCAGATTACTTCACATTTACTTGTCTGGCTTTAGGTGTGGGTCACCCACAAGGAAGGTTTTGCATGCAGGAATCAAGAGACAGAAGCAGTAGGTATTGTATCACTGGATGCTATGCAGGGTTTCAATAGGATTGAGGGGGATTTATTACAGCATGAGCCAAATCCTTCTTACTTTTCTTATGCAAAACACCCATTGAAGCTAGCCAGAGTGCATCTGAGGACATATTATGTCTCTGATTCTTTATTACTCACCTGTCCCAATACTACAGCAAACCACAGTCCAAAGTCTATGGGACCAGAATGGTTCTTTGTCAAAGGGAAAGGACTACCTTACAGGATAGCCTGTTTTAACCACAAAGCAGGTACAGAGGCAAGTCTTAAGAAGACTAAAAGGCATTCTGGACTTGTGACAAGATCCACAGATTCTGAAGCGAAGTATTTCTATGCTAGAAACACTCACAGCACAGGCTGCTTTGAAGCATATTTAACTCATCCTACGTACCTTTAAAAGAATGAAAGATGACTTTGGCAGGGTTTATGACTCCCTGAAAAAAACCCAACCTAACATGCTTAAAGAAACAGTTTGCATTAAGTTTCCCTTATCTGATCTAGCTGTTGATAACAGGACAAGCTATAATGAGAGCCATGAGCACCTCCCAGCATAGGTTCTCACGAGCCCTGCTGCCTGGCTGGCTTGATGGTCTCAGTACACATGTGTTCAAGAGGTCTGTGTCCTGGAGAAAGAAGATCCTGTTATTGTTCTCCATCAGGTAGCTGAAAGCTTTTCTCTCTCTTCAGATGATCTGGCTTCTATCCAAGTGGAGATAACCTTCACCCCAGTGTGCCCAAAACCACACTGGGGGAATGAGACTCCAAGCGTTCTATGGTTGTTGCAGGAGACTTGTCTGGTTTCCTACCTTATCTGCCTCTGACACCTTGGGAGAGAGTTTCACGTGGGCTCTTTGCTTTCACATAAAAATATTTTATTTCCCGTTAACTGCACTGCTTTAATGCTTAATAACCTCCTTGTTTAGATGGAAGGGAAGATTTCTACCAAAAAAGAGAAGGCATTTTCACTGCAATATTAAGATGTGTCATTTTTCTAAGCATATGCTTCTTTACAGTAAAAACTGTACTTGTTGCCAGCCACCAAATGTGTTAACTTTGGATGTACTCTGGAGGGACTCTAGCAGATTGCCTCAAAAGCACTTCAATACAATTAAGTTAAACTAAGCAGACAACTGTTCACACTTGGTGACAAAAGGTTCTGTAATTTCAACAAGGTATTTACCATTATCCTTTCAATTAAGATACAAAAAAAAAAAAAAGAAAAAAAAAGAAAAAAAAAAGTAAACCTTTTTGCAACCTCCATCTTTTTCAGAGCAACTGCTTATGAATCAGTTTTGTAAATACTAACACTAAAAGAAACGGACAGTGACTGTTTTAACCATGTACTTTTGCTACTCGAGTCTTCTTAAAGAAGTTTGAGTCCTCTTAAAGAAGACTCACCAACAGCTCCAGTCAAACCACAGAAAACTAATACTGACAAATTGATTAGACAGCAGAGTAGATGTAGATGAAAATTTCCTTTATCAGGCTTAGAAAATTCTCGACTGCATGGAATTGTACACATAAAGCATTCCTTTTTGTTTCAATCATTATTATTTCATCTTTTCTGTTGCTGTTTAGCAGAAACTGCAAAGCTGAAGATACAGCAACATATCTTGCCATTAATCAAAACATGGGTTTGACCCCTGTAATGAATACATCCAGTTAGACAAAACAAGTTATTTCCAAGTGAATCAGCACTTATCCAGGACACAGTAGGAGAAAAGGTATTCAGGTGCACTTCACAAAATTTAGATTAAATTACATATTCTACCTTAGTCTTTGAACAGATATCATACCAGGGATAAGAGCACTACTCTCCTTCTTATACATACATTATTAACCAACAAAATCTCCTTCATGCTACTACTTTTAGGTTCCTAAAATCCATCACAGATGTCTTTGTTTAGAAAAAAACAACCAGGGGGAAGATTCTTTAAAATTACCAGAACATGCAAATCTATTCAGTCTTCTACTAGACAAATTTACCATCACATTCAATTTTGCTTTGGTTTACTTCTGTAGTCCCTGCAGGTTGCTCTCATGTTCAGACATCCCTGAGATGAGCAAAGCAACTTGTTTCTTTTTTCACAAAAGATCACAGAAAGCCAACCAGCCCTGGAAAAGTCAAGAGTTCTCATTCCATCACAGCCAAGGAAGGAAAAAGAAAGGGGTGGGGGACTAAGAATGCCTACCAGGACATAAATTCATTCCTAAAGACACTCCAGTAAGATTGCCTCTCAGTTCTGCTGTTTAGAAGCTACCAGTAAGAGTTAAAACGCATGTCAATACAAAAAAACAAAACCAAACCCAAACCCAAACAAAACAAAAACCCACAACACAAAACAACAACAACAACAACAACAAAGAAAAAAAAAAAGAAAAAAAAAAACCAAAACAACCCAAACCCACAAAAAAACAAACCTTGGGAGGTGGGGGGGAAGCCCAAGCCAAAAAAGCAGGGAAAATTTCACTGACCTCCATCAGCAAAGTTCTTCTTCAAGATGCAAGGAACTCTGCTGGCATAGAAACATAATTTAATTCTTCCTGCCCCACCAGACTTGACTCAAGGCCATTTGATTTCACAGTTCCAGCCGTTGCAGTAGTTAGCAAGATGCGGCACACTTTGTAGAGTGAAAAGCCACGACTGCAGCATGCCAAAGTCTAATCTCTGACAGGCATTTTCATTTCTGAAACCAGCGTGCCTTGGATTGTTTGGCCCTTCCTTAGGGAGACTCAGTCTCCGTGAGGAACGAAGCAGCAAATCGCCCTGTGTGCACAGTCTAAACTCCAGGACCTACAGATGCATCCTGAGAATTTTACTACCAGTACAATGCTATTCATACTGATCGTGAGGGTATATGCTGTCTGCAGGATAAAAGGTGAGAAGAAAACTCCTGTTTAGATAGGACAGCAAAGACAAGATCATAGCTAGAAGGCAGAAAACACATTAAATAGTTCCATATAATCATATGTACTAACTAAAAATCAACCATCGTTGCCAAAAAAATGCATATAACCCCACCCACAGCTATACATGCCTACACATTAACTGCCAGCTCCAAGAGGAATATGCAGTCTGTGTTCTGCTCCCCCACCAGCATAACCAGTCACAGAGCCACTGATCATGTCTGTCCTTCTCCCCAAGAAAGTGCTGAATGTGCAGGTTGGTTCCTCTTTCTTTACCCACCATTTATTATTGCTTTTGTTGACTGGCTGTCATAGAAATCATGAAGGTCAATGATTTTTTGGATGCTAATCCTCCCCCTGGGTCTAAGAAGTCTTACATTTCAACCAGGTAGCTTGACCCAGTTGTTTAATGGTGGAATAATGAGTAAAGAAAAATCACCACTGCTTCTGTTGTGTGTTTGTTGAGACTATCCTAATAAGCTAAAAACCCATAGCTGCTTTACTGAAAATGCTACGAATATATTGTCCAGAATCTATTATCCTCTCCAGTAAATGGTGGGTCCACAGACAATAACATCTACAGTCCTGTTTTGCCAGCACTACCATTAAAATTCTCAGTTTAAATGAAGAACTAAAAAGATTAAAATACACACTGGCTAGTAGAACTTCAAGTTCTATCACACTACATGTGATTTATTTTATAAATATTAATGTTGCAATGTTCCTTGACTTAAAAAAGTCAAAGATAAATTCAATTACTTTTAAAATAAAAACCGTACCAAAAATAATTGTTTCAAATCCTCAGACTTATTTATCTACTATTTTTTTTAAATACATTATTTGTGCTATTAAAAGAAAAGCAAATGTATTATTGTAATGCATGGATTCATAGAATTCAAGAGAACTAAGCAGATCTCAGAAAAGGGCAAGCCATTCTCTCTATGGGTAACACAATCATATGCCCTAAAATGAATTATTTTCTCCTTCTGAAGGATATCTAAGTGTGTCATCTCTGTAAGGCCCAGCCCAGTGCCACCAAAGGTGCAACAATGCGCACAGTAGTCAATAAGAAAGCTTCCATTCACTTTATGCTTGAAAACCTTGCCTAGGATCAAAAGCCCAATTATGAAATGCCACAGGATGTTGAAAATGCCTTTATCCATAGTTTTGAACTATCAATGTTCATCACTTTCTGAGTATTGCCCAAAACTTCACAAAAACCTAACAACAGTCAAATCTGAGGGAATCTTCAAGCTTTAAATGCAATATATGAAGGTGGTGAAATGGAAAGTGTTGGGAGACTCAGGGCTATTCATACCACGTGTTTAACCATATACTGCAGTTATCGGTGGAAGTCACCACTTCTGAGATTAGTCATGCAAACAGCACCATGGAATTTTCTTCTCCAGCTTACTGAAGAAGAATTCAGAAAGCAGACAAGCTGAGACATACAAAGGAAGGTGAGACACTGCATCCTTATATTCAAGCTGTTTTATACCAGCTGTCTGGTTTTAATCATTGTCCACACATCTGAGTAAGCATAAACTAAAGTAGAAGAAAGACTTGGACCTTCAAACATTGTATCTGAAAACTTACTTTTCTGCTTACAATTGCTCCATAAGAATGATTATGGTTGTCTTAATTGCCCCTAGTTTGTCTTCTATGGCATGTCACAATTAAAAAAGCTAGTATCTTCAATGATAAATGTACAGTAAATATTGCTGCACAATATCCTCACCCAGTCAATGTCATCACTGAGTCCTGGAATAAAATGTGACAGACTTTGGTTATGTTATCTTCTCCAGGGTGCCAGTGTTAACCCAACATGTCCCAGAGCTTAAAGCGTGGCTGCCTCCAACTCGTGATACATCCAGAATGTGTGTTTTTTTCCCCCAATACTTTTTGTCATAACCAAATTGGTGGTGCCATATTTTGCTTGGGATGGTGGATGAAAACCATCACACCTGCAAACTGGAATGCAGCTCTTACGGTAGTTCCACTGAAAATTAAGCAAGAAAGTTCTACGAAAGCAGAAGTTTAATGCATGCATCTACTCGGGGGTGTGGGGGGAAGTAGAATGGATTAGTCTGTAGCACATTAACTGCTTTATCTTCAAGATCTTTTTTCTAACTTTTTTTTTTTTTTTTCTACAGGTATGGCAGATGCCCTCATTTAAGTCCCATGTATAGCACATGGCCCCGTAAATGGTCCCAGTGTAGTTCAGAACTGTGGCACAGTGTGATTTGAGCAAGGAATACATCCTTAAGCTCTGCATACAATTTGAAAGCTATGAAAAATATCCTGAGAATAAACAAAATAGAAATCTGCCATTTGAAATTCAGTGAAAGCAATCTTACAGAGAAGAGCAATCTCTTTTTAAATAAAAAATGGCACAGTAAAGATATTAAGGAGTATGTATAACAACACTGGATAATCATCAGGCCAGCAATTTCACTGGGAAGTGTTTTTCAAATGGCAGTTTCAGTTGCCCGTATAAGAAATAGACAACGAAACAGAAACAATCTTTTCTCAAAAGGGCTTTGGAAAATGTCTCCCTATGCCCAGTATATACAGCAAATCTAGATTTTCACTGGAACACAGTTACATTTAAATAGTCTCTGCAGCTGTCTAACTTCTTTTCATCATTTGTGGAGAGGTGGTGGTAAACACTGCTAGTGGCAATGACATCAAATAACCAACTATGACTAAATTCAAAATATTGTTGAATCAAGACTTTGTGGCTAAGCTAACAGGATAAAAGCCTTAAAAATGATATTTGCTTTATTTTGTGGTACTAAGGTCAAGCGTGCTGAAGGTCCAGGTTTTTCTGAGAGGTTGAACTGGGCTAAACTCTGATTAAGAGACAGACCTAGACATTTGATTAGTAACTGTGTAGTAATTTATCAAAGCAAATCTGTTGTCATTGCCTTTTATGTTTATTTCTACCAAAGAAAATCAGAAAAAACCCCCACAAGTCTATCAAAGTACTCAAATTCAAAACTGCAATAATGCACACTGAAAATTTCTGAATGTGCAACTAGCAAGGAAAATATAATTTTCCCCATTTTGGGTAGTCCATAAAGAAGGCTTTATTACATTTCTGTATTTTTAGAAAGACAGTGATATTTGCTTGGTTTTTTTTTTCCCCCCAGCATGTCACAGATAAAATTCAGCTGTCAAGTTTATGAGGAATTTGCAGTTGTAACTCAATAGGCAAATCCTTTATTACAAATAGAGAAGGAATAATGGGGATTTACAAAGCTGTAATTATACTGAGAGGGTTTATGCATAAGGATATATTAGAAGAAATGCTATACACAGAATACTTTCTTTTAAGAAAGATTTTTTTAAGAAATCCCCTGAGCATTATCACCACTTACAATAAGGAGCCTTTTATAACATTACCATAAGAGGAATTTTAAATGCATGTTATCCCTAGAGGATGCCTGCAGCCTCTGCCAAACTCTCCTCTGTAGGCTGAGGTCGGTAGCACACACCTGTTTTAGGGGGAGCGAATGATGATAAATGAGCAGAGCAAACTTTGAGCTCAAAGCAATCAGACATACTAAAGGTAGGTGATGTACTCCAGCTACCAGCCAATGCATGTCAGCTGCTGCAAGGATAAGCTCACTTCAGCTACAGATCAGGGCACCAGCACATGAATGACAATGCATCAGTAGAGTAACACACCGTCAAGGACAAAGACCACATTCTTGCTTTTGCACTGGTCCATCTGGTCAAGAAAGGCACCTGGACACACAGGAGCGGAATGCCCTGATCCACGGTGGGTGCAGCCAGTACTCTGGATCTCCTGTTTCACCAGCAGCCTCCTGAGGACAGGCACTCATTATGCACCAGAGACCTGTGGCCAGCTGCATGGCATTCCCCAGGAGACACATACCATTTACAGCTGTGTCTGAGGATGCTCTTGAAGTGAACTGCCAGCCAGCTTGTCCCAAGACTAGAGTAACACAAAAGCAAAGATGACTTCAAGCATCCCACTGTCTGAATTAAAGAAGGTGTTAGGACAGAAGAAGGTGTATGAACAGAACATAGCTGAGATGTTATTTTACAATATGGTGCATATGCTTTATTTAGTTATCAATGGCTGCCATAATTTCTGTTCTCATTGTCAGGAACAGTTCTACATCTCCTGACAATAAAACATTGAGCTGGGAATCACAAAGTCAAAACATTTTGTATAAAGTTATCTTGAGATCCTTTTGAGCCTATTGGCTTATTGTTAAACTAAAACAGGACAACCTGACTGTTATTCAAGAAACTATAATAAATAAAAATGGAATTACTTTCCCAAACTTCTCTCTAAGATCAGTGATTCATTATCACAACTTAAATTGTTTAAATAATTAATTATTAGTGGGCAGTAGCCCACAGAGTTACGTATTGGATTTTTAAGGTTACCCTTCAACACACCAGAACAGTTGCTAGTGACATATGACAAACTCCCCCACTGGTCTATTATTAATTGCTTTGATGGAGATAGGCACTATTATTACCTAGATGGTCAAGATAAATTCAGATCCAGTGCAACAGACATCAATACCAGGATTAACATGTTCCCCTTGCAGAGACTTTTTTTTAATATATTAATTACAATGTTTTGACTTCTGGCACAAATCTGTGAACCAGACCAGGCTTCAGGAAGGCAGAGGGACAGGAATGTGCAGGGACAAATAAAGCAGTATGAGGCATAGCAGCAAGCCCATGGCACACAGGGGCTGACTGATCCTGATTTGACAGGAGGGAGGAATGGATAGCATCACCTCCACTATCCTTCCATGTTCGCATAGAGCTGGGAGTGAAAGAAGATGCTCAAAGCCTGCTGGTAGAGGAGTGGAGCAGAGATGCAACCCAGAGAGAATACAGGGGAGAGGCAGAGGTTCACAAGTCTTCCAGCCCCATCATTCTGATGTGTGATTTCATGTCCGTAGGCAATATTAGACACAAAATATCCTACTTTCTCTTTTGTCTAATTTGTGTAGAAAAGGTTTTTATACTTGTTTTGCTTCCTGTTTATAAGGAAGGAATTTTCTTCTGCAAATGCATCAGAAGTACACTATAAAAAAGCAACTGAATATCTCAGCTAAGCTGCAACAGAGTAGAAATCTACATTTTCCATTTTACAAACCAGAAGAGATTTTGTTACATATAATATTTCAAGTTTGTTTGTTTGGGTTTTTTTTAATTTCAAGATCAATTTATACTTTCATGTTTGGTATTGGTCATGCGGACTACGTAATGGAAAAGCTCTAAAACTTATCTGAATCATTATTTTATTTTGTTCTCCTGTGGTTCCAATTGTTCATCGTTAATTAGATCCAGCCACAAAATCTCATTGTGCAAAAGGCATACTCTGTTTTAATCAAAATCTTGGATGGCATTTTGGATGGCATCTTTAACAACTTGAACAGCCTATTCTGTGGTTTCCTTGCTGATGAGCCATCATAATGATTAACTATGAACATGTCAGTTATAATAACCTGACAGTTATTATCAGGTTATTTTGATGAACATCTGCTTGTTTCACAGAACCATTTTAGATTTCCTTGAGCTTTTCTCCTGGTTGCTTCACTCAAAACAATAACAAACTGTAAATGTGTTCCATAGGATGCATCCATGATGAACTCCTAAATAATTTTTTTCTCATTTTATGCTATGCTGAAAGTGATGCTGTAAACACAGAAAATGCCTGCTAGTCTCATCTGTTTGAAATCAGATCTTTTTCACTTCCGATGTTCAAATTTTTGCTTTAGCCGTGAAGCGACGTGGCCAGCATTTGGGAATGAAACACACCAATAAGCTTGTGCTTACGGACTGTCTTCACAGATGTATTTTGGTGACAAGTTACTGAATCAGATTATACTCACAGACACTTACTGATGACAAAAATCTGAAAAACATCTCCTTGGCAGGAATAAACACAGCAATCCGCTTTTTGCTATCGATATATAAATTGTCATTCAATGGCAGTTTTGATTTTGGTGCTGCTGTTTTGAGAACCCTTGGTAGGATTTACATGTTGCTCTGTAAGATTTACCCATTTCTTTTATGTCAGACCCCTTAGCAACTTCTTCCCTGCTGCTTCCCCCTCCTACAGTCCCAAAGAATCACAGACTGAAAAACTGATGTTTCCTGTTGCCTAATCACCTGCTCATAGCAGCTCCATCACCAACTAAAAGCAAAAAAGGAGAAACAGACACTAAATCAGTCAGTGCTGTAAGGATTGTACAGAAAAAATTACAGAGAACTCTATTATCCAGCTAGAATCTAGAGTTTAGGAAACAAAGATGGTAAAAGCTTATAGCTAACATGCTGTCTAGCCATCAGTTATTCCTACTTGCCTTCTCTTTGCAAGAATACAGGCAATAATGCAACTGTTTTATACTAAATCATATTACATCATAAATTATAATATTGTCACATCACATTGCATTATGTAATTACAGATAGATATAAAAATGTGTTGGCTTTTAATCTTCTATTTTTTTCAAATTACAAAAAGCTTTCAGTCTCAGCCTGAAAGGAAATCTAATAAGCTATATTTGCACATATGAGTGGTGATTCTGGATGCCTGGGCATTTTGCTGACAAACTGAAATGTCTTTAGTTGAACCTTGTTTCCAGTAAGAACTGAATACCATCTTTCAGATGGTTTAGGTTATGCACTCTGAAATGGCCTTATGCCAAATCATGAGTCACTTTTGAAAATTTAAGATCCTGTATCTAGTATCAAAAACAGCAAAAAAAAAATTCCTTAACTATTATCAGAGCAGCACAGTAATTTGGAGAAAATGAAAAGCCCACTTCTGTTGGTTTCTTTTCTAAATGAAAACAAACCAAAACAGCACAGCAAAGATTTTCAACTGACATAAAATGAAAACAAACCAAATAATAAAAAAAATCCAACCATTTCTGTCTGTATTTTAAAAGCAAAATCCAAAAACAGAAACAAAAGCTTGTCTTTATTGACATGGAGGTATGTGTGCCACATCAGCTCATTTTAAGCACTGTGCCTCTAGGACTTGAAACCAAACTTATCATATTTCTACCACTGAATATAAATGCTAAGGGTCAAAATCCCCCAAAATGTACCCAGCAAAACTATCCTAAGTAGCAGTTTGCTAGCACAAGGCTTGAAGAACTGACATTTCAAAACTCTTAAATTCTGCTCTGCCTTGAGTTTACGTATGATTGCTTCTGTTGCACAGCACAAAATCCTGCATTCATGTGAAAAGACACCAAAAAGCAGAGACTGGTGGGACAGCAGCCTGCTTCCTTGTCGCACAAGTTTTTTATTCATAATGCCTAGCAATTTCAGTAAAGTGACTGACAGACACAGACTTCTGAGGGAAAAAAAAAATCAACATAGCTGAAAATGTGTTGGTTTAATGCTGCAGCAGAGAAGACAGCAGCTTTATGTGCCAGCACAGCAGGAAAAAAAAATCAATTACTTTTAATAGACAAGCATTTAGTGGAACTAGTATAATCTGCAGTGACATTTCCCCCTGTCTATTATGTAAGCTGAAAGCTAAACTTTTGCTTTTATACAGTATATTGCTTATCTCCAACACAGAGCCTTATCAGCTTTCTCTCCATTTTTAAGATATTTTAGTAGCAAAAGAAAGGGGACTTATCAGATTCTTGAGATTCTTTCTAAAACTCCTGGTTTCTTCCATGCTGTGTTTATGTTGCCATGCTCATACCAATTCAGACAGGCTTCAATAGGAAATGTTATTTGTTTAGTTCACATGGCTCATATTCTGTGTCTAAAAACTTATCTGAGATGTCTAATTCTCCATGTGAAACAATTTAAAAAGTAAACAAAAATCCAGGAAATTCCACAAAGAAAACCTGGGATTCCAAAAATCAAGGACAGACAATCCATTTTACCAGCATCATTCCCTAACACTTTTTTTTTTTTTTCCAAATTTCAGGAAAAAAAGTGAGAGAACAAGGAGATGGGTACTTAAGAGACATCACCCTTTTTATAACCCAGGCATCATTCAGAACACGAGACTATCTCCCTTTGTGGCAGCAATTCCCCTTGACAAGATTTTCCAAATAGTATTCAGAAGCAGACTTTCAGAGATCAGGAACTGCCCACAGAAAGAGCAAAACAGACAGTGACAGACCTGCTCTGGTAAAACAGGAGTTTATAACTCCAAGATATTTATATTAACAGTTAATTTATTTCCTAATCTTTCTGTCCATCTATCTACTGTTATTACCTCAGTGCTGCCACTGGGTAAAGCTAGTATCTTAATCCTAACCCTTTCAAGATAGCCAGGACAGATAGACTGACTTGTTTTTAATGTATTTTGATAGACAAATAAAGCTCTCTAAGTGCCAACAACTCTGCATATTTAGGGTTCAGTACTCAAAGAAGCAAATGATTAAAATCTAGTGATTTTGCAATACAAGTTCATCAGGGATATAAATACAGCACATAGCATCAAAAGACCTCATCAGCCAGACATCTGAGTACTAGAAGGCAATGCAAGGCATAAAAGAAATCAAACCTTCAAAAACAACGTACCAAAATGATTAGGCAACACTGGAAGAATGAGTCTTACAGGAGACTATTGTGTATATATGCCAAATATGTTTATGATTTCTCTTAAAAGACTTTTCTTGCATTATCTTGGGATTAACAGATAGTTCGTGTCATGCCTGCCTTCCCACACTGTGCATACCACAATAAACGATGGTGCCTGGTTAGACAGAATGTCCCTTCCAGGTACTGTTCACCTCCTGAAAGGGTACTAGCACTGTCCTGCTCTGATGCCTTCAGAGACAGATGACAAGCAGAAATATCTGACTTTCCCAATATGACGCATGAGCATAGAGCACATAAGCACAGAGTGCGCTGCGGAGCTTGCCAGGTGCAAAAGAGACACCAACCACTCCACTAGCTCTTCAGACCATGATGCAGTCTGGAAATTTCCCTCTCTCTCAAAGAGCAGCACGTTTTGCTGAATGATGCTGCTGATGCTACCGTGTGCATTTGACAGAAAACAGCCTTCATGTGAGAATTCTCTCGCAAGAGCGCAGGAGTGCATACAAGACGGCGGCAGTCACCACGCTAGCTCACTGAGCACCCCAGGGTGCTTACCTAGGCAGTACCAATGCCCAGCTCTCCTCTGACGCAAAACTCTCCTTTAGACAGAGCAGGGCCCACAAATGTGCCTGTGAACAACCCAACAAGAGGGTCAGAAGACAGTTTGGAAAAGCATTATACAAGCTGGACAGAAAACCATGAAACCACTAACAAACTCACTCAGAAACCTCATGATGCTCATGCAGGGAGCAGTGACTAGAATTTCAAATATAAAATATACCATCTATCCTATACCAGACAATGTCCTCTGTTTTCCACTGAGATTTTCTACAGGGGCTGAGAATGCTGCCTATGCCTACCAGACAGAGAGGGCTGCAAAACCAGTAATGGCCAATGCTCTGCCCTTTTTCGGAAAAGAGATGCTGACTGAGAGAAGCAATGGGAAAACCAACCTTAAGCTCCCTCAGCACAAAGGAAACTTTTTCCTCATTACAGCACATAAAACACATGTGTGTATGTGTGTGTGTTTTATTTACATCTAGTTTTGTTTGAGTTTGCTTTCTTCTTTTATTTCAGACAGGTCTCAAGCTAGTAAGGCTAACAGCTATCTCATATTTACCTGGCAGACCCTGACTGTAGGTAAGGTCCTCACATCATGGTAGCATTACTAACATTTTTCTCTCTAATTATTTTACCCTGTTTTCTATTATCCAGGTAAAAAGCAATGAAGAGTTTCAAACACTTAACAGGGATGCCTCCTCTAAAAATAATTATCCAGAAAAACTGCAATTCAGAATTAATAAAGCCTCAGGTCTTTTACAGAGAGATTGTTCTGAGTCCCATAAAGAGAGTTTTCCATTTATGAGGCAGCAGAAAGGGAAGGGCTTTCCATCAGGTGATTTTGAAATTCTTGGTCAAAGGTTAACTTGGTTTTTACTTTCAAGGTACAGAAAAATCTTGGAGGCTGAAAGAATACAGGGATAAGGGCCGCCCTGAAAGTAAAACTTCAGAGGGATATTACCAATCTGAAGCCAGGTGATGAAGGCACAGAAATCTGCCTCCTGTATTACTCTTGGTTTCACAGACAGTTCCTAAGAAGTGAGAAGGCAAAGTCCATTTCAGAAAGTTTAAAATATAATCAGATTTTTCTGGCTGACAGCACAGAAAGAGGAAAGGCTGTTTCACTAATTAAGATCTGAACTTCTGCTTTGACTTCAGTTTTTCATGATGTTACCAGGTATTTAAAAATGTGGTACTCATTCATTGCAGGGTGCAGCACCCGCAGGGCAGTGAGTAATGGTTTTACTCTTGCTTCAGTACTGGCAGGAGCATGTTGGACTGGAAAATGAACCTCTATTTCCTATCTATTTTATAATCCATTTATCTATCATCTGCTTAATTCTTACTCCCATATGCAAGATAGAAACAAAACCTTTAAGTCTTAGTACTACAGTGAAATACATTCACAATGCTGTCACTGACTCAGCCAGCTAACTAGTGACACTGACTTCTAACTGAGGACAGCCCTTGGCCCCAAACAATACATCTGTCATCTATATGAAAAACTCATGAGCTAAATCTTTTCACTCCTTTTAGAAACAGGAGACAAAATGAGTCATCACTTAGACAGGGAATGATTCAAAATCTAAGCCTAGGATAACATTTTAAGGAAAGTAACTGGTAATTGAGACAAAGCATATTTTCTCCTCTTAAAAGAAAAAGGACAGTTATTTTATTATATTATTTTATGCCATTTTTTTGTTTTCATTAACTGAAAAAGTATAAAATACCAACCAAACAGAGCAGTAAGATGTCAGACACAAACCAAAAATTAGTATTATATGCCTGAGTGTATTTTACTGCAGCCCTTTAGTCATACATATTATTGAATTCTGGTTTAGAGAAACAGCTTTCCTGTTTCTCTAAACACAAACATTATTTTTGGTATTTTCTAACTATTATGAGGTGATATTAGCCATGGGAGTGACAGCTGGTGGGAAATAGTGAATCGAAGGGTCTCTCTGTAACAGATACACATGAAGTTCTGTATTAACTCTCACAAGATGCACTGTTTACTAAAGATGATTACCCATGAGTAAATAATGAGTCATGATAGCCTTAAAAAAGCAAACACACAGAGTTAAAGAATAATTTCTAACATGGGTAAATAGACAGCACTGAAAATTGAATCACTTATGTGTGTTTTTCCTAATAAAGTGTTAAATATTAGAAAAGCTTTAGAAAATAGTCATAATTAGATAAAAAATGTTAGAAGGTCTTGGAAAGACTGTACATCTTCATATGACTGTAAAGCACCATTTACAAACATACAAACAGATAAATACTGTCTTAAATATATGATGAACAAATGGAACAGGGATTGCTATTTAGATGACAACTCAAACACACCATGGTAATTTTGTCATTCTTGATGGGTTACTTCACTATCCTTCTAAACAATGCAGACCATCGAAACACTACCTGTTGGCAATCAGGCAGGAAAGCAATACTGCGAATGTAACATTGTCGTTATAATAGGCAGGTAAACTGCTCAGTTTTCCTGTACGTTATCAGATGACTTCCTGGCACTTTGAGAATTTACTGCAGGGGAATTAATCTCCAGATAATCACTGACAGTGGTGAAATACTCTCCCCTTCATTACTGCTACTTCCATATGCATCTTATTTCTAAGGCTACCTTACACATTTCTAAGTTCACCATTAGGTTCCAGAAGTTCCTCTGGGTAGTATGATGGCAGAATGAAGATTATGAAAAATAAGCTTTTATCACGTCCATTCAAAACACCACTCATCTGTATGGACTTTGCCTACAACACTTTGCTCCCAGCTGCTCTGCACAGCCTCCCAGACACCCATGAAGCTCACTGGGAGTATTAAAATTGAAAAAAATAAATGGAAGCTAGTGATTCTAGCTGAGAGTAGTGGCTCTGGAGTGACAGCAAGAGTTAAAGACCATAAACATACTCTACTGTAACTGCACCTTATCATATAACCTTCTGAAATGTTTACTTGTAAAGACTAAAGCAGAACAACCTGGACTTTAAAAGAAAAGAAAAAAAGTATTTTAAGGACAACCAAATTTAAGGACAGTAAGGAATTGTGTGAAGATAGGAAAAAACATGCACCTCATTGCTTTCTTTATGTATTAGAAAAAGATCCAGATTGAAAGTTGAAACGGATGTTGTCCAAATGTTAGGACTAATGCTCTTTACTTGACATGCTACATTCTGAAATTAAGGAAGCCAGGATATATTTGAAAATGTCACAAGGATCAAATAGTAACATTAGATTTCTTTGGGAAGTTAGAAGAGCACTGAAGTTTTACTGTGACACCTCAGTTCAAGGCTGGGTATGGCCACCACAGTTTGAAGAGTGCTGCCCAGCTGGCATAACAAGAAACCAGAGGAACATACACCAAACCTGGAAGTTCTGACATGGAGACAGGTGCTTTTTCCTCTTTTTTGCCTGTATACTTCTCCTCCCGTATTGGTCTTGAAATGTAATCTCTTGTGCTTTGATCAATCTACAACCTCCATTCACAGTTCAGTTTTTTGAGATTATGTAGTTAGTTTCTAAAAAGTTGTTTTAACATCTTAAATAGCATTTTTTAGAGAAGAAACAGACAGCTAGTGAGATGACCAACCACAGAGTGGATCACGCAACCTGTCCTACAAGTTTCTTAAATTACAGACACTTACACTTATGAATCAGGGTCACATCTGCGTGCAACCCGCAATTCTACGAGATAGTCCTCATGTTTTGGCTGACTGATGATTGTTAAGATCACTGAAAAGGCACCAAGTACCTTTGGCTGCCAATGATCATGATAGAAAAGATGGCACTTCTTGCCCAACAATCCTCAAAACTTAAAAAGACTACCATAAATGAAAAGGAAGACAAGATGAATGCAACTGGAGCACCTCAACTAGAATAAAGACCCTTTTAGGGCACTTGAACTGTCAGTCTGAAGCCTAAAGGGAAAATGAAATATAATCTAAAATGTCACATGGTGCTTACAAGATTATAGAGGCAAATATAACAGAATCCTATTTTTGCTTTATTTTACTTTATATTACTGTGAATATTTAACTAGGAAAAATAGATTCATAAACCAGGAAATACTTAAAAACATTCTCCTTTTTTCTCAATGTTGTTATAGTAGAGTTAAATTAGGTCAAAGGCATTATTTAGTGTTCAGCACCAGAACATGTCACAATTACCAAAAATGATCATGCAAGAGGGGACTTCAGTAGCTGCCTATACCTCAACCTACCGAAGTTGTTCATTCTATATTATACAGATGTTGGTGCTTTACACAACTTATTCCTATCATCATGTCCAGGGTGGTAACACCATCACACACAGACCAAAATCTTAGATCCATCCCTTCCAATAAGAGATGCCTTTGTTAAAATTAAAAGCACTTTCACTTTTTACAGTTACCCTTTACAATTACTTTCAGACAATTCAGATATGTGTTGCCAATATACATACACAGACACCTTGCAGTTTTTGCTGATGTCATTTTTCTTTCACTCTCTCTCCAACTGCTTCCTGAACTTTCTTTTGTCTCATCTCTTCTGGTTATAAAAAATAATAAATAATGAGGGGTACACAAAAAGGAACACTGTTCTAGGACTGGGCTTATGTGACCTGTAGGAAAATGGTACAAAGCTGAGAAGAGCTGGGAACCTCTGTAGAGTGATATCATGACCTCTGTTTATAGCTATAAATTATATCAGCAAAGCAACAGTGTTTCACATGACCCTTTACTGCTTCATTTTCTCTCTTTTTCTTATTACTGTGCCTGTCTTTCCTTTACTGATTCTAGTTACTTCCTTGAGTTTGATAATGGTCTAACCAAACACGACTTTCTCCTATACGTCCAAGCAGAAGACCCAATTTTACTGTCAACACTGCCAGATCAAAGCAGTTAACCTGTTATGGAAACATCAAAGCCAACACCCTAATAATGTCCCAATTTCTTACGTTGACCAAAGCGATAAAATTATTCTTAATTAAAAAAGGGTAAATCAACAAAAACATAACTTGAAGTGTTGACAGAAAATGAAATTAATTTACTCAAAATAACAAATGCATTTACTACCAGAAATTCAGCTACTGCTCTGCAAAATGCTCAAAAGATACAAAAATGTGCTATGCTGCACATCCAAAAATAAATAAATAAATAAAAGTACAGTATCTTAATTCATCAGGTTTTGCTGTATTTGTTGAATTACATACTGTTCATTAGAAGACATTATTAGCTTGGATTAAAAAGGGAAGAGAGCTAATTGCTTTAAATATTAATACCACTGGCTAACTGCCATATGAAGGTGTAAGGACTTATACTGAGTTATCCCAAACTTTTGCCAAGTTTTTCATAAAGATATCATTAAGCAAAAAATACAACAAAATTCACCAACGTGATTCTGCCATATGTCAGAAAAAAACCCCAACAAGTGATACAGGCAAAGTCCGAAAAAAACCAAGAGCACAGTATAAATTTAATCCTTAAATTAAGATATTAAGATTGCCATATATATAGATGCAGATGGCTGGGTATACAGATTCCAAATTTAGTACTGTAAACAAAATTATTTCCATCTTAAAACCACACTGTAAGCAGATCATTTTCCTCACAAAACTGTTGAACTTTGGAAAACAGTAAGCTTTTATCACCTACCTTTATTTCTGCATTTCTCCAGCAGTAATAACCGCTGAGGGCAATCTCATACAAAGTTTCATTTTAGAATCCCAACCCCTGATTTCAAACATTGCAGGAAGATGTGTATTTATTAAACATACATAATGCTGACTGAATTTTATAAATCGTTGTTGGGATCGTTACTTTTCATTCCAACATACCACTTCTGGGCACTACATAAGGTCATAATCTGGCTTTGATACTCAGTGAGACTTTCACACGGAAATGAGACAGTAATTGCACTCCTCTGATATTATTAAAAAGGTATCTCATTCACTACTAGGGACGTTACTGAAGAAAACACATCCAAGTAAATGAACAGTAAAGTATCAGAAGGACTGCTGGCATCTGCTGGCTATAACCTAGTATCTCAAATTTGCTCTGCTGATACAGTACATAAAAGGAGTAACACCTGACACTTCTTTCTGACTCAAACCCCAAGCATCCAAAAATACAAAAAGCATATAACAAACATGAATCCCCAAAGATTATCCTCAATACAGAGAAGCCCAGCAAAAGGAAGCATTTAAACTGTAACTTCTGAGCTGCCCATCTGCTTTCCCCACTTAGCCCTGCTCTCCAGATGGGAAAACAGGTGAGGTCTTGAATTAGTCATATGTCACTCTGTAGTTTTGCCCACGCCCTTCTTCCTGTTACACCATCACCAAAGTGTTGTGAAATTTGGATCTCCTACCAGAGATTGCAGCTCTTAACCTTCACACAGCAATAGGTAATGCTTAGTCCTATTCTATTCCATGTCTTTTAACATCTACCAGGTTGAATCTCTCAAGGTCTTCCTGCCTATTGCTCTTTCTGGGTTTAAACACTTGTTCTCCTAAGGAAGAAAAAAATGACATTGAGGTTTTCACAATCCTAATTTGAAAATTGTTTCAAGCTCTTCTAAATTAGATTACTTACCAAAGCAAACACAGTAACACTATAGTACTCTCATTTCCCAAATACAGTCTGGTTTATGACTGCTCAGGGCACATGATGCATTTGCTTCTTTAGGCTGCCCATGTTCACAAATGGCTTTCACTGACTTGAGGAGATCTTTGCAGAAGTACAGGATGTTCCATTCATCCAAAGCTATTTAAAGGAACAAGACCTGCAGAAATGTTGACAATATTAAGCATGATGTATCAGAAATGAAACATTAGCATTAAAACATTAAAAGAAAAAAGTCAGACTGGCGATTTGATCTTGTAGATCTGGGCTTATGAGTGGCAAAGGTTTCCCTTTAAATATCTTCCTTGCACCATCAATTAATTAATTCAGCTGCAGACTCACAATCATCAAATGGACTACAGCTATATCTACACAGACATGTTTTGAAGAAACTGAGCTCAAGTTATAACTTGGCTTAGAGTTGAACTTCAGAAAGGGGAGTCCACGCTTTTCATCCTATAGCACATTATGCTTGCCCAGACAGTAAGCAATATCCCGTCAACAATCCACTTCCCCTTTGCCTTCTGTCTCCAAGGTAAATTGCTGACAAGCCTTCCTGCTAGTCCCTTTTAAGTTGAGGAAATAAAATCTGTAAAAAAATATTGAGAAATGGAAAGCTATTTGAAAAAAGCCAGCCTGCAGTGTTGTTGCAAAACATGGGTTAAACTGATCTGAACTCACATTATGGGCATGAATTTTAAGTTGCCATTTGTGGATAAGCTCAAGCTATGAGCAAAGGTAAGGAGACGTCCAGTACATGCCCTGGCTGCCAGACAGCATCCATCCACGTTGGTCCCCACAGGGCTGCCTCATGAGTAGATGCAGTAGTAATGAAAGAAGGAAGATTGTCTGCTTCAGTGCAGGTTTTGTGGCTGCAATTCCACCACTTGGTTTCAGAACTTGGTTTCTTGCTGCAGAGATGTAACCAAAGAAAGAGATCTCTGAAAAAGCTCTGGGAGCCAAACTGGGCAGCAAAGGTCAAGGGAGAGGAGAGGGCAAGGGTTCATAGAGTAGTTTGCTTACGTAAATTTGGCTTTTTACACTAACATTCCTATGAGCAAAGCATGATCAGAAAATTACTCCTAAACAGCAGCCAAGTCCTAGCTGCTTTTTATGCCCATATGACTCTTTCTATGGGATCAAAAGCAGTGATCCAGAGCATTGGCTCCTTAACGTGCAAAGGTAAGAGGATGAATTCTAATTTTTAAGTCAGCTCGCAACTTTGATGTGTGAATGGAAAATGCATTTAGGACACTTTTAAAAATTACGGACAAGTTGTTTGTGTAGATAAAAGTAGTGAGATTTGCTCTCTTTTATTTTGGTATGAATTCGTAATATTTTTATTGACTCTCCTAAATTATTACAGGCAAGCCTAGCAGACCAGCTTATTTTTAAAGTGTGCTCTCTGATTCCCATTAAATTAATCTATTATAAATTACTTTTTACCTCACTCATCTCTAACCAAGCAAACTGCAATTCCTCATATCAGAGTGCCCATCTCAAGATGAACTTCTTCTGAAAGCTTCATTTACAGAATGGCTAAGGCTGGAAGGCATCTCTGGAGACTGTCTAGTTCATCCCCCTGCTCAAGCAGGGTCACCTGAAAGGTTGTCCAGGACCATGTCCACCTGGGTTTTTAATATCTCCAAGGATGAAGATGCCACAGCCTCTCTGGGCAACCTGTGCTGGTGTTCAACCGATCAAATGGTATTGCTATTTCTGCAAAAGTAGCTAAAGGAAATCTGTTTTGGTTTCCTATGCAAAATTTTACACTCTTGTTCTTTCATCTACTTAAATTCTATTCCTTGGAACAGAACTTATAATTTGGCAAGCTTATGACAAGAATTAATCCTGCTATCCCCATGAAAATCTAGTCAGAAAGCAAAAATGGGGGAGAGGGGCTAGCCTAAGTTCACTTATGTTTCCCATATATTTTTATGCTATTTGGAAAACAAAGTTGTTTCATTCAGATTCTTGAATTTATCAGCTGTCAGTTACTACAGAAGATCTGAAGACATCTAAAAAAAAGAAGGAAGCACACTACATATACATACATTCCTCCATACACACAGGAAACAGGCACTGTAAAGAAGCCAGTGCAGAGCCGGAAGGCCAGAGGTATGGTCCTGGCTGCAGAAGTGTGACCAGGTCTGCCCTCTCCCCTAGGAGAGCCCATTGAGCCTACATAAGAAGGTCATCCTGTTGCCAGCTAGCTGTTCACAGTGCCTGACCCTTGCCACTCAGACAGCAGTCAGGTAAACTGAGATAGACTGGGGCAAAAGGAGGAGAGGCCAAGGAAGGGCAGCTGCCTGGAACATCAATGCTTGGTCTAAGGCAGTTCAGAGAAAACTTGCATGTCCCTCCTCTTCCAGTCATCAGACCAGAACCACGATGTTGATTAGCTGGCAAGGCTCCATCCACACCACATTCTCTGGTTTGAAGCTATGTAAGCCCCTCACCAATAGACACCAGCAAGAGCACTCCCAAAGTCTAGCTACTGGGCATCAACCTCTTCTGTCTCTCATGAAGAAGGCAAAAGAAGGGCTTGATAATGAAGGATTTATTACAGACAGGTGGAGGAAATGCTGAAACACTCCACAACCACAGCTGACATGTTCAGTCATAACCAGGTCTGACCATAAACGGTGAACACTTCAGCCACAAAAGGAGGGTTGAAGGCAAGCACCTGTAGGTCCATGTAAGAAATGGGCAATCTGACCTAAAGAAAAATAAGGCAGAAAAGGAGATGAAGGGAAGCACCTTAGCCTAGCTGTTCCCCTCCCAAGTATCCTAATCAAATCAAGCCATCTTACCCATGTCACTGGAGGTAGGACAGGGAGACCAGAAGGGCTAGCTCAGGGAACAGGTCAATAGAGAGGGTACGACCAGAGCCCTTCCTCTCAAGAATTAGGGAATCCAGCACTTCCCTGCCCCTGGCCACACCATTCCCACCCACACCTAACCTACTAGCAGAGAAAGGACTTCTACCTTCACTAAACTGAAGAGTGTTTTGATATGAGGCCTCTTGAAGCAGAAGATCTTTCTGCCTTGCAAAACATATTCCCACCATCCGCTGACTGGAACGGCACAGCCAGAATGGCTGCAAGCACATTCTCTGCTTCCTACGAGGAAAGTGACAGCAGGGGAGACTGATCTTCTCTGGGCCGAGGATGAAAGCAAAAGGGCTTCCCAGGAGGCCTGACTATCAGAGCAGTCCCTGGGTTCTCATAGAGTTCAATGGAAATGAAGACAGCTGCCATCAAGATGGTATCTCATGCTGCAACCTACTTGGCAAGAAAGGTAGCTTCATACATTTCAGAGGCTATCACCATTTTTGCCAAAGTCTCATAGCATGTGCCAGTGGTTACATATGTACACAGAAGAACTGCCAAATCAGGGGGCAAGGGAGGGAGATGCCAAAAAAGCAACAGGACTGGGGACAAAAAAAAAAAACCAAACACCATCATGAACAACAAAGAAGTCAACAATAATGCAGAAATTTCAGAAGAAAAAAGCATAGGGCCTGATCAACACAATGGCAAGCGGGACTCCTGTCACTGACTTACCCCTTTGGCAAGAAGACCCTGATAGAGGAAGCCAAGAACAGTGTAACCCACTCTGTCAACTGCAGGAGCATGGCAGCTGCCTTCAACACCTGCCAGATCCAGAAACCAGAGCAGCAGACAGGACATCCAATAGGGAAATGGGGCTGAAGATGCCATCTCCATATACAGTAATCTTTAAGAAAAGAAAATGTGTCTAGCATCCCTGTCCTATTTCTGGCGAAGGAGAAAAGTGTGAAGTATCTTAGGCAGAACACTTTTGGGGTGAAGGGAAAAAAAAAATAAAAGAGCTGAACAGTTTTCAGCAATTGAATGCTAAATTGGATAATCATGTTAGATACCTTCACAGTGCTGAACTAAGTGGTCTTCTACTCAAAATTCACAATAACCAGTGACAAATTACTGCTACATGTGTGCAGTTTACAGATAAGGACCACATGTGCACCATATCCTACATAACCACCTCCATTCCCTGTGATCGGATGTTCAGAAGTTTCATAGTTTCAAAGAACGTTAAGAGGAACTGTAGTTTTCAAACATGACTGTTACTACCTAACACTGATCACCTTGAAAAGTGAAGCAGTACCAGGAAAGGACTCTAAACTTTAGTTTATCAGCACATACCCAAAGATGCCTGAATTAGGGCTGCATAATCAACCTTAATTCTGATTTTTTCTTCCTTAGTGCTCAACATTATCACCTTAATAATCAGCAACTTACGCAGTTAAACAGTTCATCTAAGTCCTCTGGTCCAACTAAGCTGTTTTATTCTAGTCACATAGAGCACTTCAATAAACCAAATCACTTCAGTGAAACGGGCACAACATAAAATACACACAGTTCAACACTGCACAGGAAGTACTCTGTGTTCCAGATACAATTTTCTCTACATTTGTAGAAATAAAATTGTACGCTAATATTTAATGAAAGTAATTTTCTTCCTTTTAAAATTAAATTTGGCACAAATATTTTATAGGCTAATACTCTTTTAATGCCTACGTGCACGGGCATGTATGTTCTGGATTTCCGCAGATACAACTCTGTACAGAATCTTTCCCTGTTTATCTAAATGGATAATGTGTTTGTTTCACCTTACCTGTTTTAGGAAAACAAATGCAGTACGGAGAATAAGACACCCAACTTTAAAAAGTTAACACCCCTTCCATTTCCTGAAACCATGAACAAAGTTATCCTTGGCCTTACACAGAAATGCTACAGCTCCTAATTACACTTTGAAGCACCTTCCACACAAATACATCCCATGTAAAAGAAAATATGTTTTAAATATTAAAAGACCCAGTGCTAAGTTAACAAACCATGGAAATATAATTATTTTAATGTAAAGCTAAAAAAACCCAGATGGTATGATGTCACATGAAGGCAATCCTACATGTGATTCCTCGGCACCTCAACACAAGACATCAAGGTGCTGGAGCAGGTCCAGAGAAGAGCAATGAAGCTGGTGAAGGGCCTGGAGAACAAGCTCTATGAGGAGAAGCCGAAAGAACTGGGGTTGTTTAGTCTGAAGAAAAAGAGGCTGAGGGGACACATTATTGCTCTCTACAGTTACATGAAAGGAGGTTGTAGAGAGGCAGGTGCTCGTCTCCTCTCGCATGTAACTAGTGACAGAACAAGAGGGAATGGCTTCAAGCTGCACCAGGGGAGGTTTAAAGTGGATATTAGGAAAAATTTTTTCACTGAAAGGGTTGTGAGGCACTAGAACAGGCTGCCCAGGGAAATGGGTGAGTCACCATCTCTGGATGTGTTTAAAAGCTGCACAGATGTGGTGCTCGGGGATATGGCTTAGTAGGGTTAATGACTTGCGGACTCTACAATCTTAAAGGTCTTTTCCGACCTAGATGATTCTATCTTCTATGTCAAGAGCTACAAGGAGGTAGGCAAATGGACCAGGAAAGATAGGATTGTGCTAAAGGCCGGAAGAAAAAAAAAAACAATGCCAAAGAAATATCTTTATTAGTGCTCATTCTTTCTATAGGTAGGAAATCAAGAAGTAGTACCAGCAGCACTCCATAGCTGCTGAAGTACAGCTTGGCTGGAGCACCCAGCAAGTAGCTGGCAGAGCTGAGGCAAGGGAAATAATGCAAAGTCATGGATGGGAGGTGTGGAGTTAACAGGATACTAAGGGAAGCCAAGGAGCAAGACCGAGGCAGAGGAAGAAAGACATGAAGGCCTGAAAATCCATGAAGCATGAAAATCCAAAAGGCCCAGAGTTCAAGAACACTGCACAGATGCAGATAATGAGAGCAAACATGACACACAACTCCAGGAAGCCAACTTGCAATGGTGATGAAAACAGCTGCTCTTACCCACAGAACTGTATTTTTCTTGTGAATATATTAAAAATGGTTCACCCGTGTGTCACTAAAGTATCAGTTACTGAGCAATTGTCAGCTGCATAAGTAGTTGGATCACTGGACAAATACTTCTAATTTTCTTCAAAGAGCTCCTTTCTTTTCCTGTACCACAGCTTTTCCAAAGCACATCCTACAGCCAAGCAACATTGTTGCTGTACCTGTGGTTTACAGTTTATTCCTACCAACTCCCATGAAGTAATCCAGAAGACATTCAAACATTGATGTTAGAACAGGCAAAAATATTTATAAGGTGAGCAGAATTAATTCACTTGGAGACATTGATCTTCCTGCCTTGATTTCTACCTTACTATTAGGCAGCTTGACAATCAGTCCTTTTATTTCTTCCAATGGAAAACAGACCCCTAATTTATTGGGTTAGGTTCACCAGAGGACACAGAACAGTTCTGTAATCTAGAATGATCACACTGCTTTCATGCGTATAATCTAATTATAACATAAGTGTATTTGCCATTTTAGTTCATCAGTAAAAAAAAATTACAATTCTGTATATTTAAGACACAAGGATATGTAGTATTTTTTTAAAACTGCAGTTTATTCATTTATTCTTTGACTAATTCATCGGTTTAAGTTTCACATGACCTTTAATTACTAATAAGCTACAATAGACCAGAGTAAAATGAGAAATTTTATGATCAAAATCGTTCAGAATTGAATACATAATTTAACTTTTGTGTTTCAAAAACGCATTTTATTTGCTTACAACTTCATAGAAACATCCTGTCTAGTTGCAGGCTGTTACATGCACTTTGCCTGTGTGACCGTAAACTGAAAAGGTTAACAACAAAACCAACTCTTCCAGCTGATCTTTTTAGTTGCATTGTCCCCCTGCCATAACCATGTTTAAAGCAGTTGTGATGAGTAATGGAAATTATCTCTTTCACGTGTTGCGAATTAAATGAGAGAAACAACTTAAGCAAGATTCAATTACTTTACTCAAAATGTCCTCTTGGACCACATACAATTGATTAAGTAACAGCGAATTGAAGAAATAGAATTCTTTAATCTTTACACAGAAATTAAATTTATTTATAGTCTGCCCTTGATTTTCATAAAAAAGTTTCTCACAATACATGTGCTGCTTGTTTAGTTATCCCTGTAAAGTATGTAGAATCCTAGCTCATCCCTAAGATGACACAGTAGATCTCCACTGCACACTCACAAGTTTCAAAAACACCAGAAGCAGTACTGCCACACTAACGGCCACGGGACTGATCTACTAACTTCTCTAATGGGATAAATTAACCCAAGCAGGCCCCTGGACTAACATACCTACACTGCATTTTCCAGCACTGACTTCCTCAACCACCCAAGAGGCCTTATTTCAGTTAAGCAGATAGAAGCAGGAGAGTACCTCTGTGACTTAGCAGAATTCTGCTGTCCTAAACCTGAAGAGCTACTGAAAGGCATTTATTTATTTGTTTGAATGGAGCCATGCAGGACAGAATCTAGGCCTGCATATTTAGTCATTTCTGAAATTTCAAAAGTAGAGAACAAAGACAAACTGTGAACATCTGAAGAAAATCTTTCCTGATCAGTCCCCTGACACTGGGTGAGAGAAAATTCACATTTTAGATCCTGTAGATCCTGACCATAATTCTCTAGAGAAACCCTTATGTGCTGCCTCCTTCCCTGCAGGTAGGTGAACAGTGCCCCAGCAGTATTTTCTTTCCTTCTTTCCTTCCTTCCTTCGCCAGATTCCCACATACTTTGGAAATCCAGCACCCGAGAGGACAAGACCAAGGAAATACGCAGCTCTGCATTGCCACCCCATATCCTGCAGTACAGCTCTGCCTTCTGCCATGACAGCCATCTCCTATTAGACAGCAAATTACTTGGCCTAGAAGAATTAGAACTTCAAGTCCTAGAAGGAGATCCAAGACATGAGGGCTCACAGAAATTATGCTACCTTCCTTCTCATGCCTTCCCTCATTTCAGGCTATTTACCTGAACTTCTTTCATATGCATACCTCTTTTTCCTTCTTCAACGTTTACTAATAAACAAACCCCAAATCAGTAAACCAGAATAAGATGGTGGAGAGATAAGGAGCTCCAGAATTTCCTTTCCCAAGCAGCCAAAATTCCTGGTCTCACTCTTTTGGTAGCAAATAAGATTATTGCTGGAGGATGTCCTGCCTCAAATCAGGTGGCTTTTTTTGAGGTTTCATCTCTTGATTCCCTTCCAAATAGAATCACATTTTAAGATGGGCTACACTAGACAATAAACTCTGACAAACTTCCGTGATTTAAGTTCAATAATCTTTCTTCTCCCTATTTTTATCTTGGCTGGGTTTTTACATATAGCCAAGAGGAAAAATCCTGCTCATCATCAACAGGAAAGCCAGGAGAGGATATATGCCTACCACAGGTATGTGTTATTCTGCAAGTTTCTTTACGGAACACCAGTATCTGTTATCGCTAACAGCTTTCTCCCCTTCACCTTTGAAAAAATAAAAGTAAAAATCAGCAAACAAGTACAGTACACACATCAGAGAAAGCATGTCTTACAACTTTTAGATGCCCCACTACCGTAAACTCTTTGAAGATAACATGAGAAACCCGCCTGCAGGGTAAGAAGCCTTCAGTGAGAGCAGATTAACTTTTTCCAAAATCCCCCATTTTGGAGGGAATTTGAAAAAAACAGACATGTTGTCCTCGCATATCAGGAAATGATCAGATAGTAAAATTAGTGCTGTAGCATATAAAAGAGTGAACAAAAACAGCACCACCATTTTCTACTCAGCAAAAGAACATTCCCACACAACAGAAGGAGACAGCACAATAAATCTGACTTTACATAATGACTTGGATATGCAAAGAATTTCAAAAGCACTGAACAATTTGGAGTAGCCATGATGTGCTCAACACTACCTCATACAGGACTTGATCCAAAACCACTAAAAATCAATGGGAGATTTTCCATCAACTCTAACAAACTTTGGTTTGAGCCCTTTCAGCTCTGAACATCAGAGTCCACACAGTTAAAAGCCGACGCAAACCACAGCTAAATCCTCCCCCTTCCAACATGGAACCATGTGACGTTTAAATTTCCTTGGGACCATCCAGCAGCAGCACCCTTAGTTTCACAACTGGTATGTCAGGACTAGATTATTCCATCATTAGCAAGTAACAATGGAACACACCAGCTCATCCAAAGGTCACCAATTCAAATAAACTGAAGGAAGGCTGAGACTAATTTAAGGGTCCCAGGACCAATATGAAGGGTGATTTTAAGACAGACAGTAGAAAAGAAGTCTTGTGAAGAAAGGAGTTGGCATATCCAGTTTCACAAAACTTTTGTTGCTATTATGCCTTAAACAGCTGCTCAATGAGAAAATTAAGGGCTATACCTTCCAATAACTTAGTCTGGCTTCTTCACTTCACAAAAGGCTATACATTTAAATAGTTATATTATTTACAGTCCAAAGTAAGGGAGAGAACTCAAGCCTCTCACAGTAAGGCAACACTGCTAACAAATGCAACTGCACTGACTGTGGTAAAAGTCTCCTGAAAATTACCTTTTTACTACAGAAATTTCTCATAAATAATAAACCATTTGCTCTGTTGTTGTTTTATGGGTTTGGGTTTTTTTCTCAAATGTTTATTCAGAAGTTGGAGCTGGGAACACAGGAACCAGGAAATGTAGTAAATTGTCACAACACACAACTAGCACTGAACTGTAACAGGAATACAAACCATTAAAAAAAAAATCCACAGTCTATCAATTATGCAAATATATATTTACAATGGACTAAGTTTTATAAATAAAAGCTAAATATGTTACTATAGCTAGCAGATGGCTCAGTCTGAATACATGAATTTTGTGTTAATAAAAGGAACACATATATACTGTAGGAAAAAAGTCTCTTTCACCCTCGTGAGTTAGAGAGGGTATTTATTATAGGATTTTTAACCTGTGTTCCTCCTTCCATCACCTGAATCACAAGGTTTCTGGGGACCACGGAATCTATCGGGCTCCTGCCACTCACCAGAACAGGTGCGATCGTTGCGATCGTTTCTACCGGCAAATGGCTTCTCAGGGCTGACAATTTTCTCTTTTCCTTTTTACTCATACGCTGCCTGATCCACCCACAGCAGCTTTCAAGCCTTCCTCTTCTATATTTAGTTAACAATTAACACATTTGGCTTTTTAACTTCACGGATTTCTGTTGTTGTTGCTGCTTTAGAAAGTCAAATAAAACTTCAATGGATAAACTCTTAACGGGGAATTGCCACCTATACTGCGAACATAAATAAATAAGCAAACGTCGACAGACACGCTCGCCGCCGTCTTCCCCCTCCACCTCCGACTCCCGTGGTGATGGATACAGGCGGGTGCCGCCGCTCCGCTCCCCTCCCAACCCTCCCCGCCGGGCCGGGCCGCCGCTCGCACCCCGCCACCCCCGGATGCTGCGGGCGGGCGGCGCCCCGACGGGCCGGCGGATCTCCCTCTCTGACAGCGTTTGCGCACCGCTGCCGCCTCTCTCCCCGCCGGTGACGGCTAAATATAGTGAGCGGCCGGGGAGCACGGCTTGCCTCCCCCGCGCTCGCTGCGCAGCTCCCCCCCGGGACGGGGGAACGGTCACGACAGGGGGGCAGCGCGGCGTGCCTCGGGGGCGCCCCGGGACGCCAACCTGCGGAGCCGGCAGCTCCGGCCCGCCGCCGGAGCGGCCGCCCACGCTTGCGGCCGGTTTGCGCTGCCCCCATCCTGTCCCGGTCCCCCGGGTGACTTACCGGCGG
>JAAGNO010029334.1:0-10005 GCA_033439905.1 Ceryle rudis
GTTGTGATGTCACAGGTGGATGAGCTGGTGGTGGGAGGAGGGCGGAGCTCTTTGTTGGGAAGGGGTTTGTGAGGGCACGGGGGGCTCGGCGGGCGGCGGGAGGTGGTTTTCCCAGGGGGGAAGCGGTGAGCCCAGCGGAGCAGCGGCGGCTCCCGGCGGAGGGTTGCCGGTGGCGGCGGCAGAGGACGAGCGCTCCCGTTTGCGGCCAATACGCAAATCCGTAATGCTTTTGTGCCGAACAACACCCGGACTGGGGAAATCCGCCGTTTTTCAAAGCCCGCTCAGCTCCCAGCGTGGCGGCTAAACGCTGTTTCTTTACGCAGCCCCTGCTGCCAGAGCTGCCCCCGGCCTGGCCGCCCGCGGCCGCCTGCCGGAGCAGCGCGGAGGGCACCGGGCAGACACCGAGCCCCGGCTCCCGACCCCCACGAAGCTCCGCCTGACCGCGGCTTGCGGGCTCCGGCTCGGCGCTGCCGTTACCGGCACCGCTGCCAGCAACAGCCTGCGCGGCTTCTGCTCCCAAACGCCTCACAAACGGCAGCTCGAGAGGGCAACCCCCCGGTAACGGGGGTCCGCTCCCCCCGCCCCGCGCAAAGGACAAATCCTTCCCGGCTGCATGCCAGCACCCCGGCTTCATTCCAGCATCCCTCATCTTCATCCCTGCACCCCGGAATCATCATCCCAGTATCCCTCTTCGTTCCAGCACCCCAGCACCCTGTCTGCATCCCAGTATCCCACTCCATCCCAGCATCCCTCTTCTTCAGCCCAGCACTCCAGCTTCATTCCAGCATCCCACCTTCACCCTGGCTGCATCCCAGCATCCCTCTTCTTCAGCCCAGCACCCTGGCTGCATGCCAGCACCCTGCTTCAGCCCAGCTCCCTGTCTGCATCCCAGCTCCCCTCTTCTTCACCCCAGCACCCTGGTTTCACCTCAGCACCCCAGCTTCAGGGAATCGCACCCAGACTCACTAATAACATCTCTTCTGCCTGTGGTAAAACGAATTATTACCACCCTTAACTTCAGCTGAAGCACAGAACCCCCGAAGCAGCTCGAATAGTTAAAAACCCATATTTTGAATCCACTGTTTGACCAACGATTTTGTCACAAATCATCTGGTTTCTCTTTCAATCACTCTACTTCTTCCCAAATTCAAGTATCTGTGAAACGTTAACACTTATAAACACCCTCTTACTAGTACTTCTTGCTTCCAAATCTAGAGTATCTTCCACCTGTTTGAATTTTAGGTCCAGATTAAGGCATTTGGGGCTTTTTCAAAGGTTTACTAATGCAGCATTTCCAGGGAGGTTTCCGCAGCCTGAGGCTCAGTTGTTGACCATTTCTTCTGGGAGCACCCACTGGCAGAACCCTGAAGAGAAACTCTGTGAAGGTAGATGGTCTATTTGTCCCTTTCTGTAGAAAATCAATCTTTTAAGCGGCCTTTAGGATAATAGGAGTCAGGAAACGGAGCAACTGTTAAAATTTGTACTTCCTGACTTTAATTATCTACAAGAATTCTTGGCCTAATGAGGAGGAAGAGAAGGATTCGTTCCTTTTTTTTTTTATTCTTTACAGACAAATACAGGCAGCCCTCGATTAAAGCGATCTGAGTGTTCTTGGTTTCACATCTTTGATGACAGATCTACTCTAAGGATAAACTTTATGGGATCTATGGGGCATCAAACTTTCTTCTTTTTGGAACTGAAGTTGTTTTGGGGGCAGTGCCAGCAAAGTCAGTTGTGAAAAAATATTAAAAACTTTGAAACCTTAAAAATATTTCTATTACATTAATGCAATTTTAATTTGGTAAAAAAATGGCATGTAAAGTAAACGCCGACAGTGTAAGAAGTGCCTGCAAATGTCATAAACTAAAATGTTCCTAATTCTACCCAATCCACCACATTCTGGCTCCAAGAAAAGTTGGGTTTTCTTACAAGCAGCCTTGCCAAAAAAATCACAATTTCCTTACTTTGTATCATTTCAACGGATCGTAAAAGCCCAGGCTTGGTTTTAAGAGATGTCATCGATACTTGGACTAAATTCCACCCTCAGCTTCAGCAAGTAACCACCTTACAGCAAAGTACCTGACGTCAAAATTTATTCCTTAAAATTTTGTTACAGCCGTCGGATCTGTCACGGGTTTTTTTTAACCGCCTATTACCCGAGCAGCCCGTGCCGCTGCCAACCCGCTGGCTCGTGTCATCGGAACCCGCTATCAGGAGCGACCGGCCTCTGATGGGGACTAACCACGTTCGTACCGTAAGCCAGTTTACACCACTTCAACAGGCAATTTAACGTCGCTCGAAAAAGCAAAGCCGGCGCCTCTGATATTTGCCTCCACTCTCTTGTTCGTTTCAGCCTCTCAGAGAAACAGGTTCTCTTGTACCCTGTAATAGTTATGACAGCGCGGTAAATGTTTGATCCCGTCTGTCTCAGAGAGGTCGACCCCAGCGGAATTATTTTGGGCGCTGTTTACAGGACGTGAACGGTACAAACAGACACACGAACGCACAGACCCGGAGGTTTGGAGAGACTGTGAATCACCTTGAGACGTAAGGAGTGAAAAGATTGTCGTGTTCCCTGGTCATTCACAATTTGTTTTCCTCTTATTTTAAACCACCAAGAGAATATAATTAGTACAGAAGGGAATGTATTAGTATATCAGCCCCAGAAGGGCTGTGATTCGGGGTGAACGATCTGTTCTATTTTTACATTATCTTTTCATTCTCCATTTTTCTATGTCCACCTACTCACGCTCGTCCATCTCCCCAGAAGCTTTTTGCTGTCAGTCAAGTGACAGCCTCAGTAGGAAGCTCTATGTGTTTGTGGGCCTCCTGAGGCCCAGCACTACGTTTAGATGGGGGGAAAAAATCTGAAGAAAAGGAAGAAAGCAGGGGGGGAGGAAGCACAAGCTCTTCTTTTAGTATGCAATTCCACAGCCTGAGGAAAAAAATTCGCCCGGCTCCTCTGAAAAGCCTTTTCCCATAAAAATGCAATCCCAGTTAAATGCAAACCCAGTTACTCCACTCCCACACAACTTCCACACTGCTCGGCTATTTGCAAAAGAGTGTAAAATAACCCCGGGAAGTGCAAGACACACACACAGAGTCTTATTGTCAAAGGGAATAATGCCTCAAAGGTGCACCTTCATCAGGCTTGGCACCGGAGAGCAGCGGCCGGCTCCTGTCCAGTCAGAGTGCTCAGATGTGCCCAGCCTCTCCCTCCCCGGACTTACTGATTCTTAATGGACCCTGTGAGTATTCAACATTTGCCAATAAATTACCTGACAAAAATTTATGGTTAGCTATCTGGGAATAGCAGCTTTTTATTGGATAGGACTACGATTTCAGGTCATGTCTAGCTGCAGTTGCAGCCTGTAGCAGAAAAAGCTGTCACGGGAGAACAGCCACGTGAGGATAATATGCTTTTCCACAAACATCAAACTGGCAGAATGATTTTGTTTCAGCTGGGATTAGCAGGAGTTTTGTTGCTGACCTCGATAAGAAAACGATCAGGTTTAGAGCTCATTTGCAAATCCACTCCGCAAAGAAGCGAGCTTTAGGCACTGCAGATTATTTACCTTTCATCGCGATCATCATCATCATCATCCTAGCATCTCAAGAGTTCCCTATTTATTACCCACCTTGATGCTGAGCACAGGACCCGTGTCAGTGTATTTATTTGGACCAGGCACACGTGGTGACTTGACAATACGCAGACAGAGGGATGCAGAGATGTTTTGCCTTTTCTAACCAACAGTGCTAAGGAAACCGAGATACTCACAAGGGAAAAGTAGCAGGATTTTAATGACACCTGAAGTTGCAGCTCTCATTGCATTGCTCCCAACAAGAACTCAAATCTCATAGTTAGCCTAAAA
The DNA here is from genome assembly GCA_033439905.1 of Ceryle rudis. Classification (NCBI taxonomy): domain Eukaryota; kingdom Metazoa; phylum Chordata; class Aves; order Coraciiformes; family Cerylidae; genus Ceryle; species Ceryle rudis. Next base: position 3,873 of record JAAGNO010029334.1, read on the forward strand.
TTTCTAACGTGCCATTAGCAGGTCCCTGGAAGGAAATCCTGTCATCAAACCTAGTCACAAAGCCAGGGGTGGTTACGATGCAGTTTATTCTTCCTCAGGTAAACAAATAAACTGTCAAAAGGGAAAATCTGAAAAGCAGGACAGATGGAGCAAAGAGAAAGAAACACCCTGGGGTATCAGACTGGGTCTTACCCCTGGCTTTCCACCTAACGAGCAGATCAAACGTAGTAAGTACACGTGCCCACCTCTGCCGCGCAGCTCTGGGTGGCTCTGCCTCTCGGTAAGGCTGGGGGCGAGCAGCAAGCGACAGCTTTTTGCCCGTGCAAGCGTGACCCGTAAAGCGGCACAAATAACCGTGTGAGGCTGCAGGTTGTTTGCAGGGCTCGCACAGACGTTTGGCAACCCGGAGAGAGAGGAATGCGCCTGCCCACGTTTCGCTGGGAGGTTACTGAAAGCGGTGGAGGTTAACAGACACCGTAATTATTACAAACTGCTTTCGAATATCGCTGCCTCTGTACCGCCCGTCCTCAGCAGCTGGGCTCCTTACTCAGTCACGATCGTCTGGGAGCAGCGGCGGCTTCCAGCAAATCAAAGTCGTCGGGATGAAGATGTAGGGCTGGTGCGCGCTGGCCAGCGGCGCTGCTGGGAGGAGAGCGGCCAGGGCCATCAGCCAGCACGGAGGCTGCCCAGCCTCCTCCTCCTCCTCCTCAGCGCTCAGCAGAGCGGCCGCGAGAGAGCGGGAGCAATTCATAACGAACCGAGCGTAAGCGAAAGAGCCTCTGCCAAAACTTGCAGGGAATCTGTTCGTGGCGATTTCAGAGGAGTTGAGCTGGAAGAGTAAAGCAAAAGCCTAAGCAGAGAGAATTGCAAACTACATCCTGACTTCTTCAAAAGCACACACCCAATTTTCTGAAGGGGGAAAAAACATCCAGTCACACAGACTTTGTTTTTTTCCTCCAAGACTAGGGTCAGAGTTTAAGATTTCTGAACTAGATTCTGGCCTGTACTAAGGTAAAGCTGAATTTCAGTAGCAGCTTAGCTACTCGGCTTTCCTAGGTAGGCAGAATCGGGCCCTCCTTGTGAAACAGAATAAATCTAAAATCAATATAAATTAATAAAAAAAAATGCTTCTCAGATTTCTCTTCATACTGAACTACTGTGTTTTCTGACATAGTTTAATGCAGGTATTAATTAAAGGGGGGGGGAAAGGATACAGGATTACTTTTATTGCACTGCTAAATGTTCTGAGTAAATAAAGGTAATTTTTGTGCAAAGTCTCTGAATTGTCTTTTTGGTAAGATACTCAAAAGAACGGTGTCAGAGCTGTAACTCATTTTTACTCTGTGTGTTCAGAGACAAGCCATCTTTTCAGAGGTTATTTATGCAATGATGGTACCAATCAAACTGCACCCGAGACAGGTTCCCTACAGAGCACTGACGATTCCTGGCACTTCTAATAGAGTGTAAATCCTAATTAACTCAGATTAAACCATTTTATCTGAGATAGTCCACCCATTATTATGAACAAAATGTTTGAGACCATATAGAAGAAAACTGTTTGTGTTTAAAGTGAGAAAAGAAACCAACCCTCTTTTTTTAATGTGTGGTGGGGTTTTTTTAATAGCAGGGCAGGGAAAGACTCTTTTATTTAATCTTTAGGATTAAATAAAACCCCTTTGCTTTTTGTTCTAAAAAGTGGAAAGCATCTGTGCATTATTCTTTATTTTGGGGCATGACCGATTCATTCGCAGGGCAGGAGAAAGATGAAGGTTGGGAATTTACACCTGGGAGAAAGGCTCTGCCTTCAACAGCCACCGCAGCAAAACCTTCATCGTCAGACGTTGGCGATGACCTCAAACGCCCACCCTAAAGCAGCGATGCTAAATAAATACCAAGTCAGAAGGATCTGTAGACGTTCAGTGCCTGTTGCTCTGTTCCTGCAGAGAACCCAGAGATGTACAGTTTCAGGTGGTAACATCTCTAAGGCGGCGTGGGGCTTGGGGTCTCCAGGTTGGCCAGCCTTAAAGTGGTAACGATGAGCTCGCCTCAGGATCTGAAGCATTGCCTGTGTTTCTCTGTCCTGATTTCAGAGAAGCTATAGAGACCAAAGAATGATTGTTCATTAGCTAATAAATAATTTGGGGGGGAACCTCTAACTGGGGAAGGGAGTCTATGCACACGTGTGCATGTGTGTGTTCTAGCTCAGCATCTGCGCTGATTTTCTAGCAGAATATTGCAAATTCTGGACTAACTTCGCATACGAAAAACAGTAGGCACAGGAATGAAAACCTGCAGGAAGGACAATGGAAAAAACCCACTCTTTCCTTTTAGGAAAGTGGCAGCCACTACTTTCCCTCAGTACTACCACTAACCTCGGAAGAGTTCAGAGAATGAGGTAGTTTGTTGTGCTGGGCAACGCTGCCACTCTATATCCTTGTTCCCTTTTTATTTATTCCCACCTGCTGGGTCTTGTCCTATACTGAGATATTCCTGTGTAGCTTCCAGCACAGCCAGATCTCAACTCCCCTCTCAGGGAGCATTGGAACAAAAGATTTTCTAAAATAAGCCTCATTTTAAGATTTTTTTTGTTTTTCATTTACAACATATGAATTAGTTCCTCTTATTTCCTACACTGATGGCACCAAAAAACAATTTTTCTTTGCCAATCCCATTCCCTTCTGAGTCTTCCTCCAGTTCCTTTAAGGGAAGTCAGCCCCCAACCCTGAGGGTATTTTCTCACCCAGAGGTCCCCAAGGACAGTAAAGAGCTGGACCACGTCTCTCTGAATTCCACCTCAAGGCAGGGTGTCCATTACCAGGGACTCGTTGGTATTATTTGACTGAGACGGACAATTGTAAGCATTTGGTATTTCCAACAATATTTCTTTCCCCAAGCATTTTCTCTTGCAGTATCTTGACATAAACAGCATAAAATACTTCATTTGGAGAGAAATGGGCAACCACTACAACTTTTCTGGGCGCAAAACCACCACCCCTCCCCTGCCCATCACCACACTGGCCACAGTTTCGAACGTAGACTAAAAGCAGTCGGGTAAAACTTGCTTACCCTCCTTGAACAATGGGTTCAATTGGAAGGAAGAGTGTGACTAACTATTTGCCCTGACCCGCTGCAATCCCTTGTCCCCCATTTTAAGGGCTTGCACAGCACCAGGAAAAGAGAAAAGAGCCATTTGCAGTGTGCTGGAAACAAAAGGAAAGGATTACTGGTCATTTTTTTGTCCACTCCCTTCCACACAAAGGGAACACGCACAGTAAAATGGATGGTTTTTCTTCCCTTGATTGCTCTCTGAAACTTTCATCAAAATACATCTTTGGGAGAGATCAAAGTAAAAGAGCGTAGATTTGTTTGAGTTTCCCCCACCATTCCAAAACACCCCCAAATGCCAGCAAGATACTCAAATAAAGAGCTGGAAAAGTAAACCAGATTCCCAGGGGTGACATCTGTTAGTATAGGGATTATTCAAACACCTCTTAGAGTTTTCCAAAGAAATGCCAGGATGGCTTCCCACCAAAAGGCAGCTCGCTCTAATATCCTCCTGGGCCGAAACTACATCCCAAACCACGTTTCTCTATTTTCTTGGCACTAAGAAACCCACATGCTCGTCTTGACATGGAAATAAAAAGAGATGCACAGGCAATCTGAAAATGTATATATTGGGGAACCAGTTTAAACTGACCTAGGGATCAGAGAAGTAGCTTTCTGGGGAGCTGAACACGACTGTCAATGTGTGGTTCAGTAAAAACCACATTTCTGCTGGAAGCAACTCTATTGTTTGGTGCAAGACAGTTTGAATTTAAGAGGATAGCAGTGTGGTCAGGGGTTCTACAAGGGAAAAACTCCTCTCTGCTTTGGGTACCATGACTTGTTTTAGCTGTGAAGGCGAACACACGTGCAAACAGGTACAAGACCTGAATAAACCAGCTGCCAGGCACGCGGATGGAGGGAAAAATGAGAAGGACCCTCTCAAAACCGCGCTGCAAACAGAAACAGAGGCTGCGAAGCTAACACCACGATGCTTTCGTTACGCTGGGAATTTTCTAGGGCCCCTAAACCGATGAATAAACTTTACCTGCAGATTGCAAAAATATTTATAGCACTGACAACAAATCCACTAGAACTCGGTGTTTCCAAAGCCTGAGCATAGTTACCGAGAAACTTAATTTGGGAAACATTTACCAATACATCAATGAAATTAAATATAAGACGACAGCATTTACCCTGATTCCTACGCCTGATGTTTGCGAGTGATAATTATTTTTTACTTCTTTAATTAAAATTCACTTTAAAGTGTTCTCTACAGAAAACATTGCTTAAAATGAAACAGCTCCATAAGAGTCTATCGCTCACACGAAGCTTTCAGAAACAGTCACTGCGACTTAAAAGGCACTATAGGATATTTAGACTGGAGTTATCTCACAACATGTGAGCTGCCCGCTTTGTTATTTGAGCTCTAAATGTTAAACACGTGGAAGCAACATAAAAGGATCTTCCCCGTAAAGCGCATTTTCCAAATTCTCTCTATCTGTTCTTTAGAACCCCGTAAGGATCAGCGTGCCTCTGCCCATCTGCAGCCACATTTATTTTTACATGTTTTTGAGTGCATATCTCTCAGTGTCGTAAGGTCTTCATAAATAAATCAACCTACTTAGATCTGCATGCCTTGAATAACAAGCCAGCCACCAAACCAGCAGATGGATACATTTTTAATTAGGTAAGCAGTCAGTGCTGTTTGGTTTGAAAAATCTCTTGTTTCTCTTAAAAAGACGGAAAGTAACCAAATTAAATCCAAAATTGCAGCGGGACAGCGTAGTGGTTTTAATCTGCCTGTAGCTGCAAATCAGCTTAGAGCCCAGCCTGTGTGACAGCTTGAACAAATGCAATATTTTATATCAAGCGAACCTCAAAGTGAAATATTTAAGGATCTTGCAAGAATACATTGTAAACAATATGTATTTTTCAATACCACATGCGGTTACTTATGCAATCTTCTCACTTGAGCAAGACTCTCTGATCTTAATTCATTTACTGTGTTGCCTTTGCAATCTCTCAAGCAAAATATTTTTAAGCAGCAACTTTTAATTTACATAATCAGACATACTTTCCTGAAGAACATGGAAGAAACTCAGAATTAACAACATCTTGTACTGCTTAAATAATCCATGAAAAGAAACTTCATCAGTTCCAGTTAACTTCTTCCCACAAAAAGGTTTTCAGTTTTGGACTTAGAAGAAAACTTAGCATGATGGATACACATCTTACTCGTACCGAGCTCTCCACACCCCTCTGAGCTTTCTCAGCTCTGGAAAGTCCAGGTAAACACTCCAGAGCACACCAGCCCAGGGGAGAGGGCTGGCCCATGCCAGACAGACCCAAGGAGACCTCCACGTGCCACAGACTTCCAGGGCACCTTGGTGCTCACAGGGGACGGGTCAGCCTGGAGCCTGCTCATCTCTCCCTCAGATGTTTTCCCTTTTGGCTCCCGTTAACCAAAGCCAGGCCTTTTCACAGAATCCCAGCATGGTGGGGCTGGAAGGGACCTCTGAAGATCATCTGGTGCCACCCCCCTGCTCCATCCAGCAGGGTCACCCAGAGCAGGGGGCCCAGCAGCGCAGGGTCCAGGCGGGTTGGGAATCTCCCCAGAGCAGGAGACTCCACAGCCTCTCTGGGCAGCCTGGCACAGGCTCCCACACCCTCACATAAAAGATTTTCCTCATGTCCATTTAATTCTTTTTTTCCATAAGAGTTTTGAAGCTTTCCTGTGGTTTCCCAAGCGGTCTCCTCTCACTCTTCTGAACTAGTGAGATGAATCAAAAGAAAGGACCTGGAGAAGGCAGCAGCCCTGGCCATCACCCAGCCGGTGCAAGAGGCTGTGGCTTCTCCTGGTAGAGGGGACACGCCGGCAGCTCTGCCTGCCAGGCCAGTGCTGGCACTCCCCCCTTCTCCTTTCAAGGAAGAGAAAAGCCCAAGCGGTGGTGTTACCTAATGCAAAACCACAACTGTCTCAGCGTGGCCCAGTAGGGCCCAACACAAAGGTCTTATGGCAGTACTGAGGCAACCAAAAAAAAATAAATTTGGGGGTGGGGATCCTTATTCAGTTTCATGCTTTCAAAAA
>JAAGNO010029334.1:17302-27973 GCA_033439905.1 Ceryle rudis
TCTCCTGCTCTGGAGAGATTCCCAACCCGCCTGGACCCTGCGCTGCTGGGCCCCCTGCTCTGGGTGACCCTGCTGGAGCCGGGAGGTGGCACCAGATGATCTCCAGAGGTCCTTTCCAACCCCCACCGTTCTGTGGTTCAGTGACTGCTCAGGTGCTTTTATTGTTAATACTAAAATATTAAAAAGATCACAGTTGCCCCACTGGCGTCTGGCATGGTGCTGGCTCTGGTGCTTAGCAAGGAGCTCCTCCATGGGCCCATAAGCATGTGCCAGCTCTAGCACTTGAAGTCAGTGGAGCGGCATTTGGATTTATGGTGGAGAGTAAAAATGCCATACTGTTTTGCTAAAGCTGGTTCTTCACAAGGTAGCAAAGCAGAACAGAGGAGTAAAATTTCCAGGGCTCAGAATCACTAGAGTAAGATGACCTAAATTTTACTCCAGTGTTTCACAGGGATTAAGCTGGAAGAGTAGATGGATCTCCAATTATGAGAGGAAAAGCATGGAGAGGTAAGGCAACATAAACCAACCATCTCAACCCCCAAGTTCAGTCAAAACTTGCCAACACTTCTTGACTGTGAAACAACCGGCGCTTAGCGTTGCCCTGCGCTGAGCTGGCCCGGCTAAAACTGCGGAGGACTGGCGGCAGATCGACGCGACCGTATCCTCCGCTCGCCCTTGCTGCCTCACAGACAAAATCTGCTGTCAACAACAAACACAGAGTCGTCACAGGAGGCTACAGGGCTGCTTAAGGACGAGGGACAGTTTCCACCTGAGAATTTCTCCCGATTGATCAACAGTTCTGAGCTGGAATTTCTCAAGCTATGGGAAACACGTGGATGAGGGGCAGACGAGTTCGTTGGGAAAGTTGTTTCTATATGCCAAAGTTTATTTACATCTCAGTGCAATTCTCAAGCAGTCACACATGTTCTTACTACATTTGAGCACTGATAAACTCGTAAATCTCTGTTTGGCTTCTGTTTGGCTCCCTCTGAAGCACATGGAAGTTATGGTAAAGCTACTATGTTGTGGTAACGTAAAGTTGCTAGTGCCATAGTCTCTGCTTGCAATGCACACGTAATTAAATTCTCTGAGATCTCAATTACCTCTCTACTCATCCTGTCGTGAAAGTGGCGTTATTATCTCGGCAGGGAACACAGGGTCACATTGCTTACTCGGCACAGGTTCCTCTCCACGTGACTAATCCTTCGCCCGTGGATATCAAGGTGCAGGCTTTGGTTGCTGAAAGCCCTGTGTAAGCAGCAGGCAGAAACTGCAGCTCTCAGGTCACCCCTAATCCAATAGAGGTGTCACAAAAACGATGAGTGAAATCTGTTCTTCGGGTTTTTTAAGGAGGCATAAACAGGAATTGATTAGAAGATTAAGACGGCGGGCAGAAATTTCGTAAGGATATTGCTAAGAAGACCCAGTGTTAGTAGAATATTTCTGTTTTGAAAAGAAGACAGAAGCTTGGAGTAATTTCAGTCTCTCTTTGATTGCCTTAATTCCAGCCACACAGAGCAAGCGCTTGTTTGCTTTGTGCTGGAATTCACCCTGATCCCCTCGGAAGCAGCGCTCACATTTTCTCCTGCCTTCCCAAAGCATCTCAGAAATCTCACTTTGTCCTTGCGGACAGGCATTTTCCAGGCTACTTTCATCTTTTTTTGAAGCAGAACTGGTGAACACTTGGCAGCCAACGCCTTTCTACCGGCAGGATCCCTCCCCCTGCCATTGATTTGCCTTCTCAACCTGAGCTGCAAATTGTTTGGCAATTATATCATCTGCTGCCTTTGATGATGTGCAGACACCCCAGGTCTCCTGCAACCCAACATAATACTCTGTGGGGAAAATCATTTCTGTTTGAGATAAATGGAAAGAAACCTTCGTGTCTGTAAGAATCCTATGGCACAGGAGCCTGCAAATCCTTGATTTGAAAGCAAAAACCAAGTAGAACAAATATGTTTTAAATTTTCCTGTTTGTGCTCCTCTATGATCCCAGTAATATGGGTTATGCTACTGCAATCCAGAAACCATTCCATGTTCTCGGTCATAGCTTGGTCAGACTTTCCCTAAACCCATCCCTCTTGCCCCAGTTTTTGATGGGACGAGAAGAAATGGCCTCAAGTTGCGCCAGGAGAGGTTAGGTTGGACATAAGGGAAACTGGCTTCCCTTAAAGGGCTGTCCAGGGCTGGCCCAGGCTGCCCAGGGCAGCGGTGGAGTCGCCATCCCTGGAGGGGTTTCAAAACTGTGGAGCTGTGGTGCTGAGGGACACGGGTCAGTGGTGCCCTGGCAGTGCTGGGGTAATGGTTGGACTTGATCTGAAAGGTCTCTTCCAAGCAAAACAATTCTATAATTCTATGATCCTATGATTCTAAACACTGACTTGTTAAAAATAAATGCAACAAATGGGATCTCAAGAGGTCTAGACTGAGACCCCTACCCCAAAGCAGGACACCATTCCAGACAGGCAGTTGAGAAGCTTTTCTGGAGGAGATCTGCATCACCCCTGTGAAGAGCTGGTTTAGCATCGCTACCATTTCCTCTCCCCTCGGTGCTCCCCACCTGCCCATCGCCCGTGGGCCCGTGTCCTCCACCGGGCCTGCGCCCCACCCCTCCTCTCACGAGCTCTGGGAATTCCTGGCACTGGGAGCAGGGGAGGGTACGGGGGGGGTCAGAGCATGGCACCAGAGATAAGAGGGGCCGGGAGTGTGGCAAACTGCCCGGAGCGTTTCTGCCATTTGGGAAAACGACAGAAACCCCATCATTTTTTATTATTATTTTTATTGATTTTATTTTTCCTTGATTTTTTTGGCTAAGTGAAGAAAAATCTGCGCGTCCAGTTGCGCGTATTTTAACTATTAACCATTGTTTGCCTGCGCTCAGGAATCTACAGATACAGTTATATATTGAAACATGTATTTGTCTGCATAATACAGATGAATCTATAATCTGCGATCATCTCTACATTCTATACTCACCTACAAAATTTAGGTTAAGACTCTGCCATAACTTGCAAGGATTTCAACAGCATTTCAGACCTTTGTCACTAAAAACTGAACTCAGTCAAACAAGAGAGAAAGTTTAAGTGAAGCAGCTACGTGCAATTTTTTTTCCCCTCTCCAGGAAGGGCTGCGGTCATTTCAGACAAGATTAAAAAGTTCAGTCTTCTCAATACCAAATTTGGGGATTTTTCTTTTTTTTTTTTTTTCCCCCTCTTTCACAAAAAAATATTCAGTCAAAACATTTTGGCTGCCACAAAAGGGGTTAACAACCGTTAATGCCTTTCAACCGCAAAGATTTACATCACGATCATTTCTTCACCGTGCAAATTTCACGTCTTCGAAAAGTATCTTAATTTCAGATTGAACACAATGGTTCGGCACTATAATTACACCCCGCTCCCCCCTTTCCTTCTCTTATGGAAATAAAATTTGTAATTCTTCCTGTCAGTTTTCCATATTATACTCGTGTCACCGGGAGTTTTAAAGTTTCTTTTTTTAAAGGTAGTTACTGGTGGTATAATAAGAGAGAGAAAATTAATTTCCTGTAGTTTGAATCAAAGTGCCCCAGTGTCTCAAGATGCAGTGTTAGAGTAAAACTGTAAAGTTAATGGAATATTAAAATCTGTCAGTTGAGCTTCTCAGGGAAAAATAGTTCATCGTCTGAGGACCCGAGCGCGTGATGGTAGAAGGGGGTATGCAAATCACCAATTAACCGCTCAGAATTAAAATGTGAGAGGACCTGTCCTTTCTGTTTACCGGAACGAGGGCTCTATCGCAACAATTAAAAGCGCCTTCTAATTTTTTAGGTAAATAACAATTACCGACTCCTTTTAAAGATCATATGGCAACAACAGGGCTCCGAACACAAACAGAGCCTTCCCGTGCCTTTGCTGAAGTGATTAAAATGTTGAAGGCATCACAGCAAGTCCCCGCGCTCCTTGACAGCTGTCATTGCTATTGAACACAACTAGAGCAGCCAGAGAGAGCTTTATTGGTAAACTGTTCTGCGGTGCCACAAAAGCGATCGCCCCGTTTCAAACGGGCAGCTGCTGCCACGTTTTGGAGCTTTATTTCTTCCTCCCCTCTCGGACGGAGCCGGTGATGTGGTGCCATGTGCAGTTTCTCCCCTTTTATCGATACCATTTGGTGAGGTTTGTGCCACCAGGGCTCGGAAGGTTTTGTTTCCAGGAAAATGAGCAAGGAAAATACATTTTTGCCGAGTACAATGGTCTTTTTCTGCGCTAGTCATGTGCAACAATAGAGCCGAGGGCTTTTCAATAGGCAGTGGTGTGACTCCAGAGTTTAAATATAAATGCAGAGAGTTTTTATGAGAAGTGCTGTATCCTTCCAATTTACATCGGTTTGTTTTGGTTTTTATGGTAGGAAGAGAAGAAAGGTTCCCCACAATGAGTTGGAGCTTCACTAAAGACGGCTCCGACGGCCCCCACGTCTGGCTGCGCACCCGGAGCCCTCTGCCAAAGGCAGCCCCTCTTCAGAGTCACAGAATCATTTAGGTAGGAAAAGACCTTTTAAGACCACTGAGTCCAACCATTAACCCAGCACTGCCCATCACGCCACTGCACCCCTATGGCTTTTACTGGCACAAACGCCCTTGGGCACCGAGAAGCACATTTGCTCTACTTTCGGTATTTTAGACAGCAAACAGAGTGAAATGACTTTTACCTGCCCCAAATCCCCCAGGCGGTTTGTGACAGGGCTGGGAGCTGAACCTCAGCTTCCCAAAGTCCTTGTTTAATGGGGGGATGTTCCTGGCCTCTCCAGTAGCCTGCCCCAGTATTTCACCTATACCCCAGGCAGGGCCAACATCCTTCAGTGCTGGATAACACTGTCCTACCTGCTGTACCGCTGCAGGTCACCCCGTCCTACCTCCTGTACCGCTGCAGGTCACCCCGTCCTACCTGCTGTACCGCTGCAGGTCACCCTGTCCTACCTGCTGTACCGCTGCAGGTCACCCTGTCCTACCTGCTGTAACCAGCTCAGCCACCTTCAGCAGGTCCCCACATCCCCCAGGTCCCTTACCAGCACATCCCTTGTAATGCTCCCTAGACTTTTCCAGCACCTATCCACCTCTTCCTCCCTTCCCCACCCCTCCTCCACATTTGGAGAGCAGTAGCAGCAGTAGCTGCTTCCCTTCCCGCAGCAGGGAACTTTGGGGAGCAGGATGGACAGAGAGGGAAGGAGGCTGGGACAAGACCTGGGATTAAGCTGCACTGAATATTCTGGCCAGGGAAGAAGTGATGGGGCCCTGATGTGTCAAAAACGTTTGGATGTTTGTTCTGGATGCTCCTGGAATGATAACCAGGTTGCAGGGTACAGGTTTCGTCTGCTAACAGCTGAAATACTTCTTGGCTTCCCCCCCACGCAGTGGAAAATGGGAAATAGGAGAAAGCGATGTCAATCACGAAGACAAGGACTACTGCGATATCTAAAACACAGATACATCTTTGGGTGCTGAAAGCAGTTAACGGGAACCTGTATTTATACAGTTCTAATAACCCAAAATGAAACCTTAAGAACAGCGTGATTTGAACAGCCATAAAAGTCATTTTTATTCTCTCCGTCCAGATAACGCGCTCCTTCAAATCTCTTTGCACAAAGCAATAAGCAATTCTCTTTTCTGAAGAAATCATCGCCTGAACAACATTTTCCAGTCAGGGAATGATGATGTCTTTCCTATGTTCTGCACCTTTAAATCTGTCAAACCACCACTACCCATTTTAAGACTTCTGGTGTTCGCTCATGTGTGCAGACACACGCATTGTGTCATGGAGACTGCGGCACGTTCCCTCCTGTTTGGGGTTTTGAAATATCAGGGAAAAAAAAAGTTATTCAGCCTGCAATGATCTATTTATTCTTTATTGAAATGCCTACAGCTTTACCCAGGTCTGGCACTGAAAGGCATTCCTGTTTGAGGTGCCGGGTGCGAGCTGCTCAGCGGCACAAAGAACTAGAGCTGGTTAAGAGAATAGATTTTCTGTCCTGCAAAACAGTCCAAGATTTCTTCTTCTTTGTTGTTGCTGTTCTGAATCAAGGCAAAAAAGCTACATTTCTAAATGTTTTCACACGCTGCAATTCTACTGGTGAGAAATTATTGTTTTGTTTGCTGTATCAATCCTCGTCGTTTTCATGTAAAATGCACATTTGAAACCAAAAGCATTTCATAGCTACGCATTTGCACTTCAGAAATGACAAAAACCCAGGACACTTGGATGCCCACTAAACTCCCACTCCCTTTCTCTTTGTCCTGCCCCCATTTTGTGAAGAAGGGCCATTTTGACAAAGTGCTCGTTTCTACAGAAGAGCTGTTTTTTCAAAAGGGGAAAGAAAAAAAAAATAAAAAAAGAGTCCAGATTCAGGTAGGCAAAGAGTCTCTGAACAGTTCAAGTTGTCTGTCTGCACAATTAAAACGCAGGCGCAGGCCCTTAACGTTCACTCTTCCCTAACTGCCAAGTAACTCCTTCCACGCTGCAAGAGGTACCCCTGAGGTTTTAGGTGCTCCCAAGATTCTAACCCTGCTCATCTCACTGTTACGAAGCATCGTCTTGACTCTCTGCCTCTCTCTGCAAGCTCTAGGATATTCAACACCCTTCCAAACAACCAGCCCCACACTGGGTTAAAAAAACCCAATACACCAACAAAACAAACCCCCACCCCCCCAAAAAAAAAGGGAACAGAAGTACTGTTGCATTAAAATAAATGGCTAGCAAGTGGTCTAAATAAAGCATTGCTATCTGATGCCTGCAAACAGATTTGACTGAAAAGGTATGCTTTCAGACTAAGAAAGCAGAAAAAACTAATTAGACAAGAAGCACCCGTGAACAAACATGTTAGCAGAATCAATAACTGGAACTGATCAGCTATTTCTTTAATTGTGCCAGCTGGGCTCCAGCGATGTGCTTAGAGGAGCATAATTACCCGTTTCGGTTGTACAGCAGAGGTTTTTCTTTTCCTCTCCCTTTATTCACCCTCCTTTCTTTTCTTTTACGTTAGGAGCTGGTCATATGCCATTAGAGAAAGAAAAACAGGCTTGAGAAATTAGTGGAAAATGGGCCATCCTCATACGTAAGATGATATTATACGAATAATTAGAAGTAGCCCTGAACAGTTATGCCAAATGTGACCTAATAAGAAAGTGAGCCATCAAGGAAATGTAACTCATTTCTTAATGTAAAAGGACATTGTGTGTGCTGGGTGCAAAGCAGCACTGAAAAAATAAAATAAAATAAAATAAAATGAAATGAAATGAAATAGAGCCCGCTCTCTTTCATATTTTGACATGCATAGCGGGGATTGTTCTAATTTGTAAGGCTGTGACTGATCCAGGCAGAGAGTTCTGCTGCTAAAGCACTGAAGTCCACACTGTACAGCTGCCTGCCACTATTAGAGGGAAACCAGGACAGACATGAAATAAAGCACAGAAAGGAGAGGGAAAGCAGAGAGAGGGAAGAGAGAAGGGGCTCACTGATGAATTACTGAGCCAAACAAACCAACCCATCCTTCCTTGACTGATGTTTACCCGTCTTTAATTGACAGCAAAACAAAAGGATTTAATAACTTCAAGGCTCTTATGGGCAGCTCCATGGAAAATCCATAGCGGTGCAGAGGATGCCTGGCCTTTTTGATCTATAGCAATGGCTAAATGGGTCTCCATTAGAGCAGTGGCTACCCCGAAAAGTGAAAATTAAAAAGTGAAATATACATTTAATCAGCAACAGGCTAATACATCAAAAGAGGCAGCCTATCCCAATGAGGGGCCTGATCCAAAACACATTGACGTGAGTAGAAAAAAGATTCATGCCCCACAAAAGCTTAAGCTCAGAAACTTGTCCAAAGCTGATCTAAACCCTTTATACAGCTGAAAGCCTCAGAAAACCAAGACCGGTCCTATTCTCTGGTTTCAGGCGGGTCACCTCCCCACCACAGGAGCAGTCCTGCTCAGTGACATGACCTGGAAAAGCCCAGCTCTGTGACGAGGAAGACTTGGGGGGGTGGGAAAAGCCCTTCAGGAGGGAGGTGGGAAGTAGAAGGAAGCAGAAGTGAGACGCTCTGGGACTGAGATGTAAGAACAGGCACCAGCAGCAGCCAGCAGCCGTAACCCACAGGCTCCGTAGGCTGGAAGGCAAAGGGGGGCTGTGTCCCCAGCAAAGCCACGGAGGGATGGCTGCACACCGGGGTCCCTCCGGCCGGGGCCCCTCCTCAAAGGCCGGCAGAACGTATTCAAGCGCCAGCAGTCCAGGGCTGGCTTCGCGTAGGCTGGTGTGCTATCTGAGGCAGGATTTCTGTGCTTAAATTTCATTTTTCTAGCTGAAGCGATTTAGCTTTATTGTGTGGCGCATACGTCTTTTGATATGGAAAAGAAACTTTTGTGAGGCGATATTCAAAGGGGTCTGCATTTATGTGGGCAGTTACTTCTGGCAGACGTCAGTTCTTTACAGTGAGGAGTAGCAGGATTTAGAGCTAATTAGGGGAATTATAAAACAAAAAGGTACTCTCTAACAATGAAAGATTCTTCAGTCAAGATCAGTCAATCATCCTGACAAGGAAACTAATTGAAGATTACTCGGTGAGAGAATGAAAATGCATTACATGGGGTTAAGCCCCAACAACGTTCGTGTTACCTTTTAACAGAAGTGTCTGCCTAGGCTCTTAGCATTATATAACACCTAGAAAAGCACAACGGAAAACCTCAGTTTCATCCTCCAGTCTTTCCAAAAGTATCCAAGCTCCTGATCACTCAAACCTTCGCTGATTATTCATCACCGCCCCATTTGCAGATAGGAGATGCTAAATGAGCTACTTACTATGGATGATATTCACTCGGCCGCTGAGCGCAGCCGCGGAGCGAGCCTGACAGAAGCAGGGGATGATCTCGCTTTCCGTGCTCCTCCGAGGGATGACGAGCTCCATTTCAGCACCGAACGGGCTGGCACAAAATGTGGTCATGGGGCTGGGCTGAGGAAGAATGAGAGAATCGGTCGTTACAACAGCTATCGGCCTCGATGCAGCTGATAAAGAGCAATGTCCTATGGATTTAGCTTTAACAAGCCCGTTTACACTGAAACAAACACAAAAGGGAGAAATGTGTCCTCAAATAAATCAAAGCATTGATTAGATCTCAGTGGAATGCGTTTTTCCACTGAACGTGGTCCTGGTTTGGCGTCCATCCCAAGCCCAGTTAAGGCTCATCTCCACAACTGCCTGAAGAGGTGCAGAGGCAGCAGAGCTCTGGATTGTCCTGGCTCCAGAAATACCACATGCTCCCGCTGACAGAGCATGCCTGTGCCCTGCTGAGGTGTCCCAGGCAAAAGAGGACTTCGATGAGCTCAAAGCAGCTCATCAGGAGCTGGAAAAGGGAGATAAAGAGGAAAAAGGGAGATAAAATAATTCCCACTCCTCCCTTTCAGTGAAGACTCCCCATTACTCTCACCCTCTGGGGGTTGACTTCATCTACGAGCCGCTGGGAAGCCTCCTGGGAGGTGAGAGGCAGGTGGGACACCAGTCCTGGGGCCCACAGCTCCCAGTGGCCATCCACTGGTGAAAAGAAAAGCTGAAGGCTCCGGACCATAAATACAAGTCAAAAACTCCTCTTTGACTTCGTATCATTGCTGTTTGTATTTGCCTTGTCCTCAGGGGCCTCAGCTGAAGTCGGGTCCCCACTGTGGCAGGCACTGCATAAGCATATGGTTAGAGACAGCCCCTCTCCCCGAGGGGTTACAGTCAAACTAGACTAGACAGACCAAATTAACATCATTCCCACTTTCCAAGGAGGAAGCTGTGACGTAGAAGGATTTCAACAGGAGTTGGGAGCCTAAATGTTTCTAAAAGACAGCTTTCCGGGTCTCAGACGCAGAATAAAACGCTTCCCTTCCCCCACTATGAAAATACAGCCTGACTTTGGAGTGACCTTCAGCGCCCGAGGTACAAAGGGAGCATTTGGCCTCATTCAGAGCCTGAAACCCGGCCCCGGTCACACAATCTGCTGTAACAACCCGACAGGTCTTTACATCCCTAAATGCCAAGGTGAGCGTTTACTGTGAAAGGGAAAATGTTTTAAAAACCAAACCAGCCCCGAGGACTGTTAAGCAAAGCTGTCACTGGTAAATTATTCCTTTCTGCTGGTATATTTTTTTTCCCTCCCCTAGTATGATCGGAGAGCTAAGTACAGCAGTCAATATGTAGTAATCAGGCTAATGATTGTCTAATAGCTAAATTAGAAGAGTGACTCTTAATCATGCAGTTGATGCCAATAGTCTAGCACCGAAATCCAGACACGAAGCAAAACTCTTTGATTACACTTCACGTTTTTAAAGACCTAATTAGCTTTTATAAGACTTCTTGATTTTTAAAACATCTGAAGTGAAGGGAGCGTGACATCAAAACTCCACAGAAAGCGGCAAATGTGCTCCCTTGACACGTCACTCGCTAGGTCTACCAGGCTGGTAGACCCCCATAGAAAGTTGTTATAATTCTGGAACCCAGAAACATTTATAATGTTACAAATCTTTTGAGATTTGTATTAATTTTCTATGAACCTAAACTCCCTAATAAATATAATTTCAATGTCTTGCAGAAATACAATCCATTAAGCACTGTGTAATCTACTCCAGGACCATCTTATGATGAACCCTAAGTGAATTTGGGCAGTTGAAG
>JAAGNO010029334.1:28073-41839 GCA_033439905.1 Ceryle rudis
CTCAGAGAAAAGGTAAGGGGAGGGGGGGGGGGGGTGGGGGGAAGTAAAATATAGACAATATAAAACTCGGGACAAAAAGACAAACGAGCCTGTGCAATCTCCATTGTGCACACTAATATATTTCATTAGTCTTGTACCAGTTCTATCATTCACATTAGGCAAGAGCTTCCATTAAATTAGAGTGATTTCAAATCCTTTATTACAAATCTGCTGAACTTCTTCTAATGAAATAGGAATACAGAGATTCTAATTTTAAAACAACAAAATCTCCAAATCTACTTTGCTGAAATTACTGATGATGGAACAGGGGAACTGTCTGGTCTCAAATAAGATTATAGTTCCTGATGCCACAGAAAATAAATAAATAAATATTAAAAATAAAGGTCTAAATATCCTACAAAAGAGTTCCTTGCAGTCTAGGTATCTGGCAGACTTCCTGCCAGAAAAGCATCTCGGAAGCCAAGACTTTACCATAGAAAAAAAAGAATTCAGCTATAAAGCCTACACCTAATGCTCTCTGAAAGCCATGGGCAGCCTTTTGGATGAGTATAGAAAAAATGAGTGTGATTAATGCAGCTAAAGACCGTTCTTAGCAAAATAATTCTGTTGGCTTCAAGGAAACTAACTGCAAGCGGGATTTGGCCCATTGCTGCTGGAGAGACGTGGGGAGCACCATGGCAACTAAGGAAACTGCTTCAAGGGAAGGGGCAGAGGAAGTTAGACTAGATGATCTTAAAGGTCTTTTCCAACCTAAACAATTCTAAGGGATTTAATGTGCTTTTCCACCTACCTACATCCTGAACCTGCTGACGTTCTGACATTCGCTTCAATCACGTCCAGGACGCTTTCTTTCTGTGGTGGGGAAGCTACAACACACCCGCTCATTCTGAAGGAGCTTTGGATTTACTCTCCGTCCGCCTAGATATGAAAAGGAGATCCTCAGGTACTGCAACATTTCAGACATCAGATAATGAACTGAAATCATACGTTTCGTGGGTTAGGCTCTCTCCAGATCAATTTATACTGGGTATTTTGCTGGGAGACTGACCGAGATTCCATACATTTTTTTAATTACTGGAAAATCACTTTGGCCAATTCTCCCGTTATGGGTGACATATTTCATCCTTGTTCAATATTAAATCGTAAAGGGAAGAAAAAAATTAAGGGTGAGGTGTAGGAGTTAGCATTTCACTTCCCCGCGCCGACAGAACTGCACCGAACGCTTGTGCCTAGGCTTTACCTGTGATTAGTCTGAAGGCTCAGACTTGAGTTGGTCTGAATTGCCTTCACATTACCAGCTCCCAAACTCAAAAGCATTTCTTCTCTTATTATTACTTTCAAATTCAGTCTCCTATTTTTTTAACAAAGGTGCAAGTCAAACTAGAGCTTTCTAATGCACGATAATGTGTTTTCGCTGGCCCTCTGCCCGCGGCTGTTTGGATAGCTGGCAGCGCGTGGTACCCGACGGTGCCGGAGCAGCGGGGAGAGTTTGCCATTCCTATGGGGATCTATCTTGGGTAATAAATTTGGACGGGATGTCTGTTAGTAGAGTATGTCAAAACCGTGCCAAAAGCACTTTTGGATGTATAATAATAATAAATGAATGTTGCTCAGCATTAGTAGAGGAATTCTAATACAAGTTGCCCATCACTTCACAGTAAGTTCTTTACCACGTTACTGAATTTATGTCTCATAATAAATTAACCGTATCGAGTACTTCAGCCCATAGATTCAGTAAAATAAACATACGTAAGTCCGGGTAACTTCCACGGCGACAGAACAATGCCCATATCCCCACACACTCCAGACACACACAAGTCTAAAAGCCAGGGTCATGGCTGGAGCAGAAGAACACACCAGAGCACAGGCGGCAGAGCCGGGTGCTCCTGCCCCCGCCCGTCGGTCGCCTGCCAGCCTTGAGCTCTGCAGAAATCCTCAGTTAGTGGCCAATATCAAAGTTTGTTCCACATTCCACCAGACTGAGTCTGTTACAGCCAATCTGAAAGGGCTTATCTTTATAGAGTTCTCCAGTCCGATGCAGAAATGTAGGCAATAAATCGTAATTTTGACTTAATTGCTATGAGAATCGTGCCAATCCTTTATGGTATAGCAGTCAGCGTTTATGAAACAATAGCTACTGTTCCAAGCAAACAAACACATAAGAAATGTTGTGCATTTAGTGAAAAGCCTCAGAAATATAAGAACAGGTAAATACCAAAAAGGGTTTGGGCCTCTCCAAATCCTGAGAGCATTTGTGAGAACGGGTGAGTTGGTGTGACAGGAAACTCTGAGGTTTGCTGTACGTGGGATGGTCCCACCGAATGATCTTTGCACGCAAGGAGGGACACGGGGCAGCCCACGCTATTGTTATGCTCAAGGAAAAGTTACACTGTGATCTGGAGGTGGAAGAGTCAAAAATTACTTAATTCTGAAAATGGAAAGTCACAGAATTATAGAATTGTTTTGCTTGGAAGAGACTTTAAAGATCATGGAGTCCAACTGTTCCCCCAGCGCTGCCAGAGCACCCCTAACCCCTGTCCCTCAGCACCACATCTCCACAGCTTTGAGACCCCTCCAGGGATCACGGGGACTCCATCACCGCCGTGGGCAGCCTGGGACAGCCCTGGACAACGCTTTCAGGGAAGACATTTTTCCTCATGTCCAAACTAAATCTTCCCTGGCACAACTTGAGGATGTTCCCTCTTGTCCTGTTGCTTGTTCACTGGGAGAAGAAACTGACCCCACCTGGCTTCAACCTCCTTTGGAGGGATGGGGGTTTAGGATGCTGTAATTTCCACTGCATACTTCAGAGCAACACGGCCTAGGGACAGCAAAATCACCTGGAGTTTCTGCTGGGCTATGTACAGTGACACGTTTTTCCCAACCCAAAGGGAATTCTCTTCTGCTTCATTCCCGGTGTTTGAAAAACACTGTGTGGCCTCTCAGGAAGACCTCCCACCAACACGGTGTGTAAGACAGGCTGTAACTCTCCTCCACCTGGATAAGAACGGATACCTTCCAAGAGCGAGCGCAGCCAGCAGCTCTCTGAACGGAGCAGCAGGCAGGCGTCGAGCCGGGGTGCAGCCGGGATTGATGTGGGCTTTGTGGGCTTTGTGGTTCTCCCTGTGATATTTCTAAAGGAAGAACTCTGGTGGAGCGACTGGCGCGTCAGTTGTGCAGTTTCCATCCCCAGCAGTAGGAGCAGCACAGCTCAGCTCCTTCAGAGCAACACCATGGAGCACAGTGACCCGCCATCTAGACGGTGCCAGCACGTGGGCTTGAGTTAGCAAACAATATATTTAGGAATCACACCTCAGCACCACATCATTTTTGTTTGTGTAGGTGGTTTTCTTTGTTAATTTATTGTGCCAAGGAGGTGCTGGTGAGGGTTGCGTCCCAGCAAATGGCACCAACCTCAGGGAGAAAGGCAGAGCTGGGACCTCCCTTTAGAGCTTACACAGCAAAGGGTCACGCACGGCAAGTCCAAAGGGGCTAAGGCAGAGCAGAGGAAAACTACGTCTGCCATTAGCAGCCACCCAGTAGCCACCAGCAGCAGGAACCCACCTGTTAAAACACCGCTGTGAAAATGGTGACAACTTCCACGTAACCCTGGCTTTACTCCAGGAGTACCTATCTCTCAGGGCAGCATCGCCATGGGCTGCCTACCAGTACAGGGAAAGGGAAAAAACCCAGTTTAGCAATTAGTTGTTTCTTTAAGGCTGGAAAACACTCTTCCTCTTGGAGTAGGCGTAAATGTACTTTAGCAGTTAAGATGTTGGTTCAGCCGACCGCGATGGAGTGATTTTATTTCAGTAAACGGTATTTTTCAACAGTCCCAGATGAATATTTGCATTTCTCATAATGACTCAGGAAAGAAAAGTCAAAATGTTACGCTGTGAAAGTGCTCTCACTGCCTTTTCTTTATAAATACTGGCATTTTCAGTGAGATACAACGTCCACACTTCCCTGAAGAAAAGTTTAAAAAAAAAAAGCTACAGATTTCTGAACCCCTGTGCTGGTTTGGGCTGGGGTAGAGTTAATTTTCTTGGTGCTAGCAGGGGACTGGTCTCAGCGTAGTCCACCTCAGTTTCAAAGTTAGTAACTATTTTTCCGTGGTCACTATGCGACCAATTCTCTTTGGCACCATTTGTAGGCTGACGCCGATTCCAAGGGCCTCTGGTCATACCAACACCCAGAGCAAAAGCAGATCCTGGGGGAACCTTTCACGCTGCGGTAGGAATAGAGGTATCAGCACATTGAGATTCCCCCAGCATACACTGTAGAAGCTACGTCAGGAAAGCGGAGTCTGACCAAAACTCTCCGCGCTCCTGACCCCTTCAGCTATAGCGACAGAGGTCAGAGCAGAGACCCAGCACAGATTCTACCTTTTCTCCCTCCAAAATAGCCAGGGGAAAACAAGTCTCCAAAAATACAAATACCTCAAATCTGGCAAGGTTTTTATGGAGAAAGAGAAGGTCAGAAGGTTCTCCGCAGCTGACGTAGCAAAAGCCCTCCTGCTGGCGCTCCATCTCCCACTGGGCTCTGCTGAGATCAACATCAAATCTGCCCTCACAACCAACTGCCTGCTTTGGGTGGACAACCACCCCCTGACCAGGATGGCTGAGCTCTGACCACTTATATAATAAGTTCCTATAATTAATTGTGGATACGCACTGCAAGCACTTTTTCATTCAAGCCCCTGGTAGTTCATTTTTCTAGTGGTGCTGAATCGCGTTCTTGGGCTTGCGTACGTCTTGGTCCGTAGCGCTCTCTGGTTCCAGTTCTCAGTGCTCACACATGCCCAGTAACAATGGGACATGGGAAAACCTGAGCCCTGCTCCATAAATTTAAAGCCTGTAAGGGCCACTTAATAGCATTACAAATTTCTGAACATAATTTAATTTGCGTACATACAACTCTTAAAAACTGATTTTCCTGACAAGCAGAGCTGATGTGTTTTGATTCTGCTTTTATTGTGTCTACCAGCTTCTATTCGTACCCATCGTAATAATACATACAAAGCAATTAATTCACGAAGTAAAAAGCTTTTCTTCCTTTCTAAAAGCCACTTAATGTAAACTGTAAACATCACGAACACTCTCGTTCGGACCGATGGGAAGCTCCTCGCTGGGGCCGGGAGGCACAAGATGAAATGCCTGCGAACGATGACGGATGGCTTTGGGCCGGGGTTGCTCGACTTTGCACTGGAACCACTCCCAGCACCTTGCTGGAGTACAGCAAGCTGAAAGCCAGCGGCAATTGTTCCAAAGAGGTCAGAACACTTTGAAAGATGGTGGAGTTTTTCATAGGTGCAGAATCTGGTGGTGACAGGAATATTAAAAAAAATCACCTCTTGCCCTTTGCATCATCTCTGCGTTCAGAATAACCCACCCTTAAGCAAATCGCAGCATTGCTCACCCCACGTCACAGCATCTAGTGTCACAACGCCTCTAACCACCGTCAAACTCCTCGTATTTAAAGGAGTATTCACTGTAACAAATATTTTGACCGTAACGCCGGGTTTTATCTACGTGTCATCAGAAACACGTGTTCCAGAGGTACTCAGTAAGCTTCTCCGCTCAAGCCAGAGATCACAGGGTTCATGAGAACACGTGTAACCTCGAGCATATGTTCTTCACTCCTGATTACAGCTGGGCAAGTCGTATATTTAAGTTAAGTACATACTTAAAGGCTTTATGGAAACATGAATTTAATGCGTGAGAGTTTGAAGCTGGGGTTTGTTTGGCTTTTTTTTATTCCTCCCATTTGGACTGATTTCTTCAGCACTTCTGTACTTTTTGGCCGATTATTACCCTATTTCTTTTTAATTTAACTTCATACATGCCATATTTCCTTTCAGCCAGAACACTTAACTTTCTCTGTAATAGATTTCTGCCTTGAAATACTGACCTATTTACCACGGGAAAGAAGTAAAATGCAGGCTCTGGTATAAAGCCTCCTGAAATCGGCGGTGAACAGGTGCGGGATCTGACACGGAGAGAAACCAGGCAAATGCAAATGGTATTTAGTTATGGAGGCAAATGGCAAGCTTTAAAGCACCACCTGTGTATATTTTGCAACATATCATGAAAGTGGTGAGAACCGTCCTCATTTATTCATGCATTAACTTGTGACATTTGGCTCAGAACAAAAAGCTGGAGAAAAGGGTAAGTTATGAGATGTCAAGGAAAAATGATATGTCACGCTGTAAGATGGTGCACTTTATATTTTACTGTTCACTTCGGTGTTAACTCTCAGCCTTGTAGCAAGGAAAGAGTCTGCTTGGGGGCGGTGGGGAGGACGGGTCATTTCCCTCAGAAAGAGAGCCTGGAGCTACATTCATCCAAGTACCTCACTAGCCCAACTTTTCATCCAAGTACCTCACTAGCCCAACTTTTCATCCGAGTACCTCACTAGCCCAACAACTTTTCATCCAACTACCTCACTAGCCCAACAACTTTTCATCCAAGTACCTCACTAGCCCAACAACTTTTCATCCAACTACCTCACTAGCCCAACAACTTTTCATCCAACTACCTCACTAGCCCAACAACTTTTCATCCAAGTACCTCACTAGCCCAACTTTTCATCCAAGTACCTCACTAGCCCAACAACTTTTCATCCAAGTACCTCACTAGCCCAACAACATTTCATCCAAGTACCTCACTAGCCCAACAACTTTTCATCCAAGTACCTCACTAGCCCAACAACTTTTCATCCAAGTACCTCACTAGCCCAACTCTTCCCTCTGCTCAGTTAGGAAAACACAAACCCAACCGCCTTCTGTTCTCTCCCTTCTGCAGCACAAGCTCTTCCACCTCCCGTCTCCCCTGAGGAACTGGGCAGGAGAAATCCCCCAGCTCCGAGGGGCCAGCGGAAGGCAAACGCAGCCAAACGCCGGGTGAGCTCCGTGAGGCAGCGAGACCGATCCCCGTGTTGCTAATCCCGAAACCGCCGGTGGAATGTCCCCACCTCACACTGCCACCAATGCCCCGACCACCACAAATCATCTCCCACCTCAGAATTTTATACAAAGTTGAAGGTTTATTTACTTACAATGTATTTAGATGGGTTTAACAGCTACGGAACCCCATCAACAGAAGAAATTGCCACGCTGCTTTTTATTTACTTCAGTATATATAGGAGGAAAACGTGACAGCTGACAGCTTGTGAATGGGGTGGTAATGTAATCATTACATTCACGCTGGGTAGCACGCAACTTTTGGAAATGGTGTGATAATATTTCCAGACTTAAATGATGGTTTCGGAATAAAGACGTAAGTATTTGTTTATGAGTAATCTATCTTGAATGCGTTCATTAGTAATATTCTTGAAGGCTTCCAATAAAAGTTATTTGAGATTAATTAGAACAGAAACAGCTAATTTGTCTGCCTGAGTGGTTATCACAGAAATCCTGACTTGAAATAGCACCTAAATAAAAGAAATATAAACCTGCCACAAAGATGTGAACATGCTGTCCCAAAAGGCACCACCACTTAACTTGGGTAATTGTCAGTACAGTCAACAAAGGCTGTCCTAAGGTTTGGTTTTCAACACTGGATTATAGAGCATGTCCAAACAGAGCAAATTAAATTAGGCTGCGTCTAAATTAGACTTCTTCCAATGGCAAGATTACTTCACATCAACAGAAACATTGATCTGCGTTAGGAACATCTACTAAACATGACAGCGGAGCCAAGAGGGGAATTCAGAAAGGCGCTCTTAGATCTGATCCAATTTCCCCCATCCTTAAGATAAGACCACACGCAACTCGCTCTCGTTGAGTTCAAAGGACACCGACAAACCCCATTGTCCCGGTAATTCTCCAATGTTTTCATGAAAAAGTTGCCTATTATAGTCTCTTCTGTTCAGCTCATCTCTCCTTGACATAAGCCAAATCTCTCTATTACTGCGTTTATTTACGGAGCACTTGAGCAGAACTTTATCACCCCAAAACATCTCCAGCATCTCAGCGTAATAAACCCTAACGTGAAGAGATCAATGTCGGTTTATACGCTTCTCATTAAAGCATTCCAACAAAAAGAAAAGCCTTTAAAGGTCTCTGCTGTTGAGCTTATTTTAGGCTATAAAAAGATGACCCAGAAGGCTTAAGTTTGAAGATTTCCCTGCTCCATCTTTTCAAGCCTTCTTTGTAGAGCATGTAGAGGTGGAAGGGGGCAGGGGAAGGAGGGGGGAGAATCAGGTTTCCCTGAGAGACCCTCCAAGTCTCTTTTAAGGATGTGCTTCTGAAAGTTCTCTCTGCAGCTACCAGTGAATTCAGTAGGAATGCGAGGCTGACAGCCGAGAAGAGGCTTGGGACGGGTCTTGTATGGAAACCAAAGGCTGACTGGGGGAAGACTGAAGACGGTAATTAAGGAGAGGGAGCATTTCTATTAAAGTATGGAGTCTATATGCTCTACTTTTGGGGGAAAAAGAAATCCTTATTGCCGCCTATTCCGAAATACTGCCATGGAACAGGATGACAATAAACATTTCCTCCATCTCCACATTATCAAAACAGATTCAACCTTTTATCACAAATCCGCATTTTACAGTCACAGAAAATCTGACAGAAATGGTACCAAGCACCACAACAGAGTGGGACTGAAATGTATTCCTGAAACTTGCTGCATTCTGGAGGAAATCCCAATAAGCTTACTAGGACGCTATGGATATCATGGGACACTTATTTTTTATTTTACGAAAACAAGAAATAGATTGGAGGTAAGAATGAGACCCAAGAAAGTCAGCCACAGCTTTTAATGAAACAGGTAACTAGGTCCAGCCTGGATGGCTGAGACTATGGACTCTCTATAACAATATTCGTTGAGGATTGTTCATTTATAGGGGAAATGCTCCTGAACCTGCTTGTGTTTTGAATAACTAACCACCCAGCATCATTCCAGTAAGTCACTGAGACATTAGCAGCTGCACTTGGGACAGATTTAAATGGGATCTATCTTTTCCCTCCACTGCACTGTCCCTCCTGACAGCCCAAACTGCTGCCTGGGGTATTTATAGGTGGTTCTACTGTGCCTTAACTCAGTAAGCAAGCCATAATCAATGAAAGTATTTTCTTTTCCCCGGGGTTAATGGATGTCGTACACATAAAAAGTTCTGATTTTCTGGTAAGGTGCTGGTGGTGAACTGCATTGCGTGGACTTACGTCTCATCAGGCACAATGCAAAAGGAAGACATAAGGGGTAAATGCCTCACAGAAATCATGCCCCGTTCCCTTTAAAACTAATGGCATTTTCTGTTGATTAAAGCTTCATCTAACAGCCTCTTTCTTGTGTCCCTCTTCTCTAAAGAACACAGGTAAGACGAGGTCAGCTGCTCACAGTTCATTAACCAGCTAGCTGATAGTATTTTAATAATATTTAAATATTATTTAAACTGTGCTAATGCCTCGGTGACCTTGTAACGTTGGTCTTGGCACCATTAAGCCCCTAGAAAAGGCAGATCCCTCCCCACCGGACGTACCAAACACTCCTGGAGCTAGAGGGCAAAGTGTTGCAGAGCCCACGTTCTGCACAGACGAGAAAGGCACAACGTATTGTGTACGGAATAGCACAGAATATCCACCAGGGATCAGCAGGTTGGTGTAAGCCAGAAAAACAACAAAAAAACCAGTCTGCAGTAAACGGCTCGCCTCTCTCCCACTAACAAAACAATCTGCTTTTTATTAGGCACAGAGCTTCATTATGCATCTAGGTAATTGCCTGGATAAATCTGGACAGACAGCAGAGTTAAGAACCACTGGAAAGCTAATTTGAACATTCAGTGATGGCTCAGAAACGTTTTCTCTGGTTTGAAATGATTTTCTCCCAGTTTTGCCTTTCCTGGTAGATGAAAATCCCTCTTAGTCCAAAAATAGGTTAAAAACCCTCCAGGAGAAGCGTGGCTGAACAAAAGGTCAATCTTTCCTCAGTTCTGTCACCCCTGTTTTCTATCCTAAAGAAGGAGGTGGCACAACCTGTGAAAAGAGAAAAGGCATCAGAAATGCTGCTGTCAGGAAACGGCAGCCAGGCTGCTTCAAGGGACGGGGGACAGGATGGATCTCACTCCACTGGAGTCCAGCAATAAGTCTGAGACTTATGTACAAGAAAACGTAAACTGTTTATTACTGCGTTCTGTAGCAGAGTTGTTCTTCTGTTAGTAATGAGCCGATGGCTGAACTGCTTAGCATAGAAAGGTGCCAATCAGGTGAAACGGGAGGGGCTGTTCTTAATAATTAATTCTGCATATTTCATTATGAAAAAATCAGGGGTAGAGGAAGAAAATGAAAAAAAATCAAATTACAAAACCATGTTCAAAAAGTGAAAACAATGCGGCCTTGTAAATAAACCAAGAAAAACCAATCAAATGTTCTTCTGTGCTACAGAAAGGGTATTTAAAGCGAACAAAAATACGTACAACTGAAACCGAGTGAATTCTCAGCAGACTTCTACTGAGAGAAAGCACGGTACTTCCTGACTTGGAGGACAGTATTTGAAAGGATAATTAAAGCAGCTCATTATGAGGAGTACTATATTACTATAAAGACATGGGACTGATAAATAATGTGCTCACGGAAAGGTTGTTCTTTTTATTTTCTGTGGAACTTTTAAAATTTCCACTCATTTGTCTCCTTATTTGGTTTCAAGTAGTGACATTTGAAATAATTTCATTAAGCAGATTCAGAGAAAACCCTCTCTGCAACAGGAACACGGCATCACACTGCATCTCATGGGCTACAGGGAAATTATTTTCAGGTACAAAAATATATCGTGTAAAACATTTTCCCGTCAGGTTATTAGCATAAGCGTACCGGAAGAGGGAAGAAAATGCTGAGTTGGGATAAGGATCAGAAAATCATTTCAGCCCTGCCTTGACTGTGTCTTTGAACTGGGACCTTAAGTTTAACTTGCATATTGTTGCAGGATCCATGTAAAACACACCAAGATTCAGTCTGGATGTAAGAGAACTTTTGCTTCTGCAGATGTAAACACAAGGTCTTAGTGGCCACAAATCTGTCGATGATTTAAGTCAGCTCTTCTGCAACCTTGCAATGTCTCCTACTCCGAAGAGAGAGGAGATCCTTGGGCCAGGGCTGCTGCTGCTCAGAGCAGGTTTAGCAGAGCAATGCCAGCTCCCAACTCAGGAACTCTGTGCCAGCGATGCTGAAGCGAGTCAATCGGAGAGAGCGAGCAGGAGAGAGCAGCCTGTCCCCCATCCTAACAGCTGTGGGAACCAGCACAGGAGTCAGAGCACCCGAGTGCTTCGTTCTGCAAAGGCAGGATTTGCAAAAGCCCATTAAGGAAGGAAACTGCAGAAAGTGCGTGCATAAGAGAGGAAGAAATTGGCCCAGGGCTCTGACAGAAAAGATGCCATTTTCTCCAGCTCTGCTGGAAGGAATATTCTCCCTCTGGTTTAAAATTAAGCTTCAAAGCCTTGATATTTGTAATGCACAGCCCCATTAAGAGCATTCAGCTGTCACTCACAGAGTCCCATCCTCCTGCAAGCTCTGCACATTGGCGTGGGCTTTTTGACATCCTTCCACGATGGCAGGCTGGCAGGCCAGCTCCAGCCGGGATTACCCCGGGACTACTGCCGGGCTCCTCGACGGCAGCGCCGGAGCTGCTGATCTGCAGCGTGGGGCCGGGCAGTGCCCTCCCGGTGGGCTGCACACGCTGAGTCACTTGCCAGAGGAGCTTTCCTAAGTGCCCTGTCATCAGGCTGGGTGTCCATTTCGGCGGTGACTATTCTGCTGGCCACCCAAGCGCCTCAAGGCGCTTCACCGAGCTGTAGCTGAAATCTGAAGATGTTTTTTAAACACAACTGCGCTTTAATTCCTTTTAACTCGCCAGACAGCACACAGCTGCTTTGAGCTAATGGATGTTACTTCTCTTGTAAGACTGCTTGAAAATATAACAGATCATATAATGGCAAACGAACAAATACATTTTTATCAACCTCTGAAATGAGTCATTTATCTTCTGGGCTATGTACTGAATCATGACACCAAACGATAAGTTTTATCTCTTTTACTGTCAAAGTCAATCTCAGTCAAGCCCCAAATTGCTGAGAATACCAGCAAAGAGTGAGCTTTACTCCCGAACAGGAATGCAGGAGAGGTTTGGCTCGCCGGCCTTTCCCTAAGTGGCTTTAATCTCTGTAAGGTTTGGCTTAAACGAAAACGTATGGCAGTGGCATCCTCCGACAGCCAAGCGTGAGACCCCGGCACAATTCTGCTGGCTGGGAAGGTTATCGGCGAGCAGAGAGCCTGTCTGCCCTCGCTGCCTCCACCTCCTGCCTCTTCCTCCAAAAAAACACCCAGCGTTCTCTAGTCACCCCATCCCACTCTGCTGGTTCAGTCAAACACATAAATTTCCTTCTATTGCCTCTTTTAAACAAATCCAACTTGCCGTCATACCGTACAATTAAAACTTAATTTGGCGTTAATCCTTGATAAATGATACCTAACGTAAAGGCTGACCCCCTGGAACAGGCTAACATTTAAGGCTTTGATGAAAACCAAGCACTTGCGACCTATGAAGCAATGGCTGCAACATCTTCACTTAACTCCTGGATAGCTGGCTCACTTAAAAGACATCGCATTGCAAAACTCCATCGCTTCCTCCTGAATTACTTCAGAAAGATCATGAGCGTTCAATTCAATAGTGACAAAGGTGCCCCATACGGATGTCCTAAAAATGACTATTCACACCGAAATAGAAGTTGAATTTACACTCTCATGGTGATCAGCTTAAGATCTACAAAAATTCCCCTGAAGTCTATCTAAAAATAGATATATTTAAAAAAAAAAAAAAAAAATCGAAGGCTACTGACATGGAAGTAAGAGCCTGTGGCAGAAAAGGAAGAGAAAGAAGATTTATGGTAGGCTAATTTCATTTGAAATAACCTGTCTTCAGCCAGCCGGAGAAAACAGAACCCAAAGGAAATTCAGAGGAAATAACCTCTAGGTCAATTTGATATCTGTTTGACTACGTGTGAAGAAACATCCTTCACAAAACCTGGACCCTCTAGTCACAGCAGAACTGCTAATCAAAAGTAATGAGGAGGAGAAACTGTTGATTGTCATCCTCAAGCACAACGGACAGTGACCACTCTCAGATGAAACCTGCAAGAGCATGGCACTCCCCGGCACCGAGTGGGGAAGAATCCAGGTACAAATGGTTTAATTTAACAAATCACCTTTTTAAATCGAGAATATTGCTGCTTGTTTTCCTCCTAAGAAGTGCTTGGACGTGATCTAGAGGCCAAAATATTTTCTGACAACGTTGTGTTCCTTTATTTATACAATAACAAGTAAATAAGTCACCTGATCGTTCTGCTAAGAACACCGGAAGAGAAGCATTCTCCTGCTAATTTATTTGCTTTTATCTGCCTGTAGCTGCTACAGAAGCCAGCGTCCCCTGTGATCTATCTCTGTCCTAACCTCTTGTGGCAGTCTGTTTTGCATTTTTTGCCATAACCTTCCACACAAAATTGATCTGTCATGAATAATAGAAGTGCCACCACATTATGCACCTCCACTTCTGAACGTGTCATTCAGTATCAAGAACGCTGGCTTTCTGAAAAGTCCATACCATCTGAAAATAGCAAACCCCCCTGGGAATACCTGCAACCCGGATTTCGAGTGCTGCGAAGTCACTGCAAAACTTCTGATCAACTAAACGGAGGAGGAACGGGGAAATGGCAGAATACACACACTAAAGAATTGTTCCGACAAGTCTGTGCAGGAAACGTCAAGAAACAGGTAG
>JAAGNO010029334.1:47511-58810 GCA_033439905.1 Ceryle rudis
TGTTACCAAAACCCTTTAGGCAGGTGAGAAGATAAATTGCAACTTTCTGAGCCGCTTCCACGTAGAATAATCTATTCCACGGAAGGCTTAGTAATAATATCAGCAAGTGGTGATGTTACTTAACATCAGTAGAGCAAGAATCTCTCTGGAAGACAGCGCTGGACACCAGCTGTAACGCTCAGCTTAAGACACAGTCTATCAGCCCATCTGTTCAAAGGCTGCACATTGAATCGGTGTCAGCTCGAGGTACCTGTGGGACACGTTTCTACCAGTAGCCAGTTTCAGGCAGCGGGAACAGTTTGCAACAGAAAGGCCCGAGGAAAACAAAGACAGTCGAGCTGATTCAGAAGATGAAAATGGAATTTAGGTTTGGTCTTGCTTATTCAAGAGGCCAAAGCAAGCGAGCTTTGGCGACCAAAGAAAACAGAAGAGGAAAGCAGCAGAGACTGCTTCTTTTGTTCTCTTAGTTCAGCTGGCACCGATGAACTCACCCCTCTCCCATTTTCCTGCTGGCTGCCTCTAAACAACTGTACTTGACAAATTACGTCACCAAGTCAAATCTCACGCCTCGTGCATGAGGCTCCATCACTCCAGCCGGTACAGCTGCTGCAGGTTTTGTGCCCATCTGCTCCTTGCTACGAGTCCATGAGACAACAGCCTCTTCACTGGCCGAAGCAGTGGCTGGCCGAGAGCCACCAGCTCTGCGCGGCGGGGAAACCCAGCCCTGCCAGGCTAGGAAATGCCGTACGACAGCAAACCAGTCTCCTTACTTCTCATTGCGGCCCCTTCCTCATTGGGCGACCGTGTCTGCTCTGTAGTGGGAATCCACCCGTGGAATGTCACCACTGGGAAAATTAAGCATGAGTGTCCTGTTGGGGATCTGTTGCCCTGTACCAACATCCCTTTCGGGTGCTGCATTCACCGTCCTTGCTCTCAAACCTCTAAAAAGCAAGACCTACAAACTGCAGGAGTCCCTCGTCACACCCTGTATGGGAACAGCCACAGGCAAGCCGAACACTCAGGTTATAACGGTGCCCTAAGTGCAACCGAAACCACAACAAATTCAATTTCAAACACAACAAATTAAAACGCTTTCTTGCTTATTTGTTTTAAGGTAGGCATTTCGTGATCCAAAATACCACAGGCAGACTAAAGCACCAGTGCACCACCAGTCAGCGGGATGCTACGAGGTGGGTGACATACAGCTAACGGCCGCAGTAACCCAAGCACAGACCGTAGAACTGTTTTGAAAACCAAAACCAAACCAAAAACGCCTCAAGGTTCAGGGTCGTGACAATGACTGTACCAAAGTAAGATCTATTTTTGGTTATCCGAAACATTCTTAGCTGCTTATACACTTTTCCTTAAGACACTCTCAGGATTTTCTATTTTTATGCACTGCTAATTGGGAGTTTATGATTTACATATTACAGTGCAGTAAAATCCAATTATAGCAGATGTACAGAGAGCCTGTACTGATTTCAGGTTCCGAAGGAGCAGAGGAACCACGTCAACACGCAGCAACATAACGCCCCGCTCGCTTTTTTGGCTTTCATGCAAAGCGTCGCCATGATTGGGTTGCAGACGCCGCGTGCGCGAGGATGCTAAAGGATGAGCTATAAAACCATTCCACAGCTGCGTTTGGTTTATTAGCAGAAGCATTTCTGGAACAAATGGGAAAGCAAATGCTGATCCAGCTGTTAATTCTAGAGGACTCTTTTATGTCGCTAACTGCGTTACCAAACAGCTACTCCTTGTAATCTGTTCTCCATCTCCTCTTTTCTCCATGAAGTAGAAATTTCTTGTCGTTTCCCTTGTCGGTGCTGAAGCGTAATTATAACTAATGTTAATTGCCTAGAGTTTATGTTCCGTGTAAACTGTTATGGAGGAGATGGTTTGTCGATGGTAGATTGACAGACGATATATAATAAGAGAATGAATAAAAAAAATAGAGTGTTCATCTACATTCTGGGACAAGATAGGATGGGAAAGTAGGAAAATATCTTTTTTTTACAGATAACCACTCAATTTATTGATAAAATGATGACAAGTGACAATCACCTTGATCTGAGTGGAGCTGCTCGAATGCAATTGCTGCTCGGGACCACAGCTAATACCGGTGCTCATCAAATCTCAGCCTCCAAAGCTGTTTCTCACTGGACCAGCAACCACAAGTCACCCACTTATGCACGTAAATTCTACAGGACTATTAAGTTTGCTCTGAATTAAGATACGCTTAACTGATCGCTGATGGACTTTGTGTGAGCTGAGATTACCGAAGCTGCTGAGGAAACGTGGGGATCCGACACCCTTATTCATTTTGAAATCTTCAGGCTAATGACCTGAATCTTGCAAATCTTTCCTTCCTTGTGGACCGGCTGTCTTCAGGAAAATATTTTCATGTGCTACTGTTGTATTTGTTACATCTCTCTCTCCCTTCTTCCACAAAACAGAGCCGGTGTGATTGTTCTCAAGTCAGTCATTGTCACAAGCTTCTGCTTGATTAATTAATAACCCCAGGAAAGGGTAATCAGGGAATTCTGTTACTCCCCCTCCCCTCTTTGCAAACTGCCATTCAGCGGCGGCCGGCTGCAGAGCCAGGTTGAACAATGACACTTTGAAGTCGATAACTCTCTGTGTTCTATTCCAGAAGAGCAAAATTAATCATGTTACTCCTTGTATCTTTAAAGTATCAGAAAACACACAGTATCGTGAGAAAACAAAGTGCTGTTTCTCTCTCCCTGCCCGCAGCTTCCCTTCCAGTGTCCTGATAAAAGTAAGGTCCCGTAACAAAGGCGGCGAGGGAGCGTCTGTGGCAGGATCTGCAGCACTACTGCCCAGCTGCCTGCACTCCAAAGACTTTTCCCAATAAAAATATACCTAACTGGAAGCTGCGCAAACACCAACAAAGCTTGCGTTGGGGGAGACTCGTATCTTTGTATTTTCCTCCCTGAAACCGATGAGAAATGACTACAAAATAAAAACCCGCTTCATTTCTATTACCTAAATAAATAAATAAAACAAACCCAATGCTGCCAGCTAACCATTAACTGAAAAAATAATGAGGGCTAATGAAATAGCAAGAGTCCAGATCTTTCAGTGCTCAGACAGGTCTCTTCAGGGAACTGAAAACGAATTAGCCCGAGTTTGACAGCAGGAAAAAAGGCGCCTAAGACACTAGAAGGTGGGGATAAGGCTGTCAGAGAAGGATTAGAGAAGAGATTGACAGACAGCCTCATATGAAAAAGAGTAATTTAGGGGTTAGAGAATAACTCAGAAAACTGTTACAATAGTTAGAAATCATTTTAGAAAAGCAGTGCTAAGCGGACTTTATTATTCCAGCACAAGGCCTTGTTCAACAGCCCTGCATCACCACGATGAGGATCGGAACAAACGATCGTAATGGTCCCTTCTGGCCTCAAAACCTGTGACTTTATTAAAACCATCCAGACCACACGCTGCGGCAACTGTGTGTGCCCATGTAACTCGGGAAGGATTCTTCCTTCTCTTTGCTACCAAAAGCTCATCCTCCAGGGTCGTTAATACCAGACTCCGTCTATTTGCAGAATCACACATTTTGAATCTTGGACTCGAACAGTTGGTGCAAAGAAAAAACAGGAACTGGGGTGAGGACACATGGAAAAACAACCCTGGTTGTTCTGGATCTCTAGAAGGCCACCTAATAAATCTCTGTCACAGAAGTCTGTCATTCCTAAGATACCTGTCTAGAGGCAGGACACCCAAAAAAGTATGAGTCTAAGTCTAGCTTACGTTCAAACACCAGGTAGCACCAGGTATTCTCATCAGAGCAGGCTCTGGTTTGGATGGAGGAGCACACAGGGAGGGATCCACATCCAAACTAACAGATCCTCACTGGCACAGCAGAGCTGTTTGAGAACAGACTGAGGCCTTGGAAGGATCAGCTCAGTGCCTTCCAAGAACAATAAATGGATTACCAAACGATACAGCACATACAAATCTCTTGGATGAGACTCGAGAAGACTAAGAAAGGCAGGTCCTTTCAGCTTAACCTCTGGCTATACTTTTGCTTAGAGAAGATGTTTACATTGAAGTTTTTGGTGAGCCATATATCCCCTCTCACCGAGGAGGCTCCTCCAGTGCTGTTTTAGTGCCTCCAAGGCACTGCATTTCAGTGACACTTACAGCATGTGCTGTACAAAGAGTTGATTAAGAAATGATACAGCTACACAGGGCTCCTCCTTGGAGCCTCAGTCCAAGCCTATCTGCATCTGAGCCTCTGAATTCCTTGGGAACAGTCAGGATCATTACACACAGCTCAGAAACCCTCGTTTCTGCCTACAGGGAGCAAAAACGAGAACCTTCTTCCAGAATTACTGCCCCATGTTATGGCTATTTCAGAAACCCCTCCACCCACGGCAGTTTTATGGTCACGCCAAATAAGATCAGCACCTTTTCTTCAGATTCATAGGTCAAGATAACTTAGCTAATTGAGCACCCCCCTGAATATTCTGCTTTAGTAATTCGTTATGATTTTGTGTAAAGCTATCAGGTGCTGCTCCCGAAGATGCTTGTTACACACACACAAAAAACCCCTGAAATAAAGCCCTAACTATTCTGTTTAAGCACTGAGACACCAGCACGAGACTGGTTTTTCCAGTAATTGATACTCTCATATTGTCTCCTTGAAGGTTCCAGCAAGGAGCTAGCGGGTGTCGCATCTTGGCACACAAAGCGTTTCCGAGGTCCAAATGGGCAAGCGGAAAAAGTTCTCCTCCCTGCCTTGTGTTCCAATGAATTGTCAGAGTGATTTCAATCCCTTTGATTCCTTCTCAACACAAAAAGCCCAAGAATTTGTAGAGAAAGAGAAGACTGAGCATAAAACAGGACACACAACTTGCCCTGTCTACACTGCACTTGTCAGAGAGGCGCAGAAGGAAGGTGGAAGCTTCACAGACATCCACATATGGTGCATTAGGACCAGCTTGCTCCCCAGAAACCATCACTTGCCAGTTGTGCAATGCACTCGGTGCTTCCTCTACAAGCCTTGCGATAATTTCTGGAGCTGACATTGTGGGGTTTCGCAGTGTGGGGGGGAAAAAAGAAAAAAAGTGGGGGGAAAAACCTGAAAGATAAGCTGCAAAAGCCTTAGTCTGTCCCTGGTTTGCAGAAATGGTAGAAATATCTGTGATATCTTGTGTTCCCAATCCCTGAAATTAAAGCCTGTCATCTTTTACTTGTCATCTCACCTGGCAAATAAAAACGGCAATTACTTTTAAGAGCATAAATGTGAATGGCAGCACCTGACAGGAATATCCTGGGGTTTCCAAAGTTCCTCTGAAGGAAGGATCTGAACTAGGAGCCAACTCACACAGAAGAGGTGGACCAGCTCTGCTCAGGAGAGCTCTCTGCAGGGAACGTCTGCATGCAGGGTACAGAATCTGCACCCCAGAGAGACTCCTCCTCCTCCTCCCTGCTCCCCTCGCTTTGGAGCCCAGCCATGCCTTGCCCTTTCCAAGAGAGTCTGCAGGATGCCAGCAGAGACTCAGAACAGTGTTTCAGCCAGAACAGGACGTATGGTTGAGTGAAAATTCAATAACAGAAAAAGGAAAAAAAAAAAAAAAAAAAAAAAAAGAGAGAGAACAAAAACCCAAACCACCAAATCCAGAACAGTCAGGATTATTTAAAGTTCTTAACTTTCCTTCATGAGTCCAATCGCTAATCACTGGGGGATGGGGACAACAGAGGGAAAGAAAATCAATTATCAGCCTGCAACACGTGGGTTGTACCCATCCTCGTGGCTACACCGATACCTGGCCTGGCATTTGGGGCAGCTGCTACATGGCTGGCGGTTAAAAAATGTCAGTGTCTGTACCAGAGTAAGCAGCTTCCCTCTCACCCTGTGCCAGGCACTCCTGCCCCTGTGCCCTGCCGACAGGTTTTGGAGCCCTCTGATGACATTTTTAATCCGTATCATTCCCTTATCTGGTTTACCAGGCAGCCCTGCAAACAGCTGCACCAGTGTAACAAGGGGGGTAAATAAGATGATGACTAAATTGTTACTGGGGGAGGAACAAAACAAAAGAAGCCAGTTACCAGGGATTAATGCTAGATTTATGTGAGGGAACTGCTGCCCAACTTTTTGATTAAATGTTTACGTTGAAAGTTTTGAACAAATAGTAGAGAAGTTTCATTTTAACAATCCCAGGTCATTACATTTGACATTAGTACTGGGAAGCGCAGCCAGCATGAACCTCCCTAGCAAAAGCACACTGAACTTAGGGAGTAGTTCCCAAGGGTTTGTTTTCCCCTTTCAAAAGACATTTGTTTTAATAGGAAGATAAAAGATTGTAAATAGCACAGCACAACTCTTCGGTGCAGGAAAGAATCAATGTCATATCTCCGATAAGGTCTGGAAATTGCAGGCACGTGAATGGGGGCCAAGTCCCACCTGCATTTACGCAACAGCCTTACGGAGAAAAGCAGGATTGGTCCCGTGAGAAAAGGGGATTCCAGATCCTTGGTTAGAATCTCTATACTTCAGTTAGTAGCGAATTATATATAATTACAATTGTATTGTCTTTGAATGTGTTATCATGACATTTATCCCTGGAGGACTCTTAGAGAGTCCAATTTTCAGCAACCTCAAGCCCTTTCAGAGCTCTGGCTGACTCTAGCGACAGCAGGGCTGGATTCACGTGTCATTAGAGATAACAACGCGACGGGGCCGCGCTCGAACCGGGAGCTGCACGTTTGCTCCTTGGCCAAACTCAGCAGGGAGAACCTGCCACGCACGGGGACAGAAAGCTCTTTTCTTAAGGATTCCGGGTGTTGCAAACAATGAAACCTCAGGCAAACAGCACAGACCGAACGTTGGCCTTCAAGCGAAGGCAGCGTGAGAATAGTGGGTGTCACGTGGTGCACGTAGAATGTTGTTAGGTTTTTGTAGGGTTTTTTACAGTGCCACAATACTGAAATCATGGGGGGGGCTCATGAATGGACTCCCTGGAACTAAAATGAGGGTCTGGTGCGGAGAAAGAAGAAAACAGTTTAGGGGTTTTTTTTTATCTTGAAAGGATTAATTCTAAAAATTGAACATATATATCTATGATCAAGACTTTAAATGTTTCAGAGTTAAACCTTTTCATACAATATTAATGTTTCCAAGAGTCTTCTGTGATTATTTCCTCTAAAGAAAAATACTGGAAAAAAATGTCTCCACCTGAACCATCATAAATAAAAATGCATTCGTGGTGCTTAATGTTCTAGCTCAATATATAGAGAGGAAATGCTTAATGGAGCAAGCTCTGGTCTAGGGATAAAAATACAACCTTGTTAAAGCAGGTTTTATTTCTCTAGCAAAAGGTCACGTGGCTCTGTGCTAATTCCTGTTCTCTGTTACAGGAAGAAAAGCATGATTATTGTGCAGAATTTATTTCTAAACCAAAGTGAGTTGCTAGAGATGTAGGATGCTCAGCAAACCACATTTCGGCAAAGAATTCAAATTGCTTTGGGTTTATCGCCTTTTTTACCTTCTTAAGTCAGTTTAGACAGACAAAACATTTCCCAAGACAACACCGGAATAGGAGGGGATATTTAGTCAGATCTGACTCTGGCAGAGCTGCCCCTGCCTTCAGCAAAAGCACCGACTAATGTGTGATTTAAGCTTAAGACACAAAGCAAGGGGATTACGCCGTGCAAGCTCTGGAACAATGTTTAGGGATGGAGAGGCCGATTGACACGGGAGAACCCAGACTGGTCTCCTCCTGGGGCATTACTGGGTAGCCAGGTGTTTGACTCTCTGTACCCACAGATTCACTATCTTAAGAATCCGGTTCCAGGTGCTTTTGTACAGTACGTTACAGACTAAGTTATTTCAAAAATTCCCTAAAGCCTCCAATCATCCATCAATAGCATGAAAGGGTTCTTTTTGTGCGTGCATTTGCATTGTTTAATTAACTTTCTTGAAGGTACACAACATCCCTCACACCGGGAGCTATAGGGGAGGTAAATCAGTACAAGATGGCAGTTCTTTGTCTCTCCTGGAAACGTAAATTGCTTCTTGCAATTACAGTTTTTTTCTGTAAATACACACAACCGAGAGTTAACTTGCTGCAGATGTAAACACCATTGTGCACCCCCCAGCAGGTTCTCTGCCCAAGGCCCAAGATTTTGGGCTTGGTCACCACCCAGGTACGGGAAGCAGAAGCCATTGTCTCTCACCATCTAATCAAGGTAATAATTACAGGCGGTGGAGCTGGAGTTAAGAAGAGGAGAAAGGCTTTTCAATCACTGCCTCTGCATTTCAATCGAAGCCCCATGCTGTACGACACCGGTGAACAAGGTGTAAATCAGCTTAAGAACAGAGTTCTGCATTCAATGCGTTGTGGTTTACAGCTCCCAAATGACCTTCATCTATCTTCCTTAGCTGTAGAGGTGTATAATTGAACTAAAGAGAGCCTTGAATAATGAGGCTGAGAGTGGCAGCTTCGCTGCTGTTGCTTAATAGTGTACCAGCCTCGCACTTTGTTTTCTGATATGTAACAAAATACTGTAGTGGGTCCAATTCTTCAGGGTGACACTTGGTGATAGTCCCTCTTTTAAAATAGAAAAGAGCAGGGGGGTTGCAGGCAAAAAAAAAAAAAAAAAACCACTATAAATCTTTGGCTGTAACTAGGCTCCCAAAAATACAATTATATGAACCATTTTCTATTCAATATCTGCTCACAAAAGCTCAGAGAGACAAATTGCAATTATCTGCTCTTCTTTCAGTCACGGAATCTTTCTATTTTTTTAACTTCTCATCTTTCTTGTGAAAGATTTCGGCTCAGAGAGGTAAGGCGGGACACCTTCTAGCAAGACTCCTGCACTGGGACCTTGCCGGAACCAGCAGGGATGAAGGCTGGGAGAGCAGCCTTTCAAGTGACAAGACGCTGTTTTCAGATCATGCTTTTCCTATAGGTATGGGTGCTGCAGCCATCCTTCCTTTCTGCTGCTGAGGTTGACAGCAGAGGTCTGAAGGCTTTTCAGCCCTTCTACTCCTCCATACCACCAGTTCATTACTGATAACTACACTGGAAACAAGGTCTAGGAGACAAATAACCCTGGATCAATGCAAGATGCCTCCCCAGTCAGGTGGCTGTTAAAAACAAATGTTCCTCTTGTGACGTTTTGATGATTTCATGGACACTAAACGACTTAGGCACTTACAGCACCAATTAAGCAGCCAGTCTGCTCACCGCCTCCCTGTTACACCAACAGTGCCTCCCAGTCAGTGCAAGTTCTGAGGAGCCCAGAGGAATCTGGAGCAGGGGCTCCCAGAGCTCACTGACACGGCTCATGATGCAGCCAGCGTCCTCTGTGCACCTCTATGCAGTGGGACCTGGGTGGCAGAGGTGCCAACCCGTGAGCTGGAGAACAGAATTAACATCGGATGCAGCAACAGGCTACTGAAGAGGCATCTCCCCTGGCTGAGTAAGCGAGTTCCAACCTGCTTTGCTCAGGTTTACATCTCAGAGAGAACCACTGCTCTGCACTGCCAAAAATCGCTTCTGCAAGACGCCGCAAGTGCAGTGGCAGCGCTCGCTCCGCAGTCCTCACCAGGCCACCTCTGACATATACAACAAAAAATGACAAAGTGTACTGCGACTGGGGTTTTCACTTCCTACTTTACTCTCCTCCCCTCCCGCTTCTGTTGTTTGTCTGCTTGACAG
Organism: Ceryle rudis; assembly: GCA_033439905.1. NCBI lineage: Eukaryota > Metazoa > Chordata > Aves > Coraciiformes > Cerylidae > Ceryle > Ceryle rudis. Next base: position 57,204 of record JAAGNO010029334.1, read on the forward strand.
GGTGAGTTTATTCAGGGTTGGTGGGCTGGCATTTTTCTTCTGCAGTCTTTGCAGCCTTTGAGAGCCCTGTAACCAAGCTCTTAGACAATGTGATTTCTTGCCATTTCATCAGCAGGGTGCTGCAGGGACAGCAGGGAGGCAAAGGTGGGCTCAGAAAACAGCAAGACGAAGTCCTTTTGTCCAGAATAATGCCAGGAGGTAAAAGTCATTATGGGTTTTTTAATGGAAAAAGGAAAACAAAAAGAAAACAAACCACCAGTCGTTCGGATATTCCACAGGAACAATCTGCCGTGCAAAACCGGACTTCAAAAACTAGACTAGATTTCATATATAAATGACCCGGTCTGGCTTTGTGGAAGTCACCATCGATTCCTAAAACACACCACTCTGAAAGGAAAAAAATGTGACTTATCAAATTTCTGTTTTTCCTGGCTCTAGTATTTCCAGTTGCCGTTCTTGCCCGTGCTAAATACTCCAGGAATATTAAGCGGTCATCGTGCCCACCTAACTTTATTGTACCTTGTAGAAGTAAGCTCCAGCTGGCTTCACTTGCCTCGTATGTTAGTGTTTCTTTCAAGTAAAATAGCGGTACCCAAGGCTGCAGGTGCATGGCGTTGGACTGTACGAAGCTGTACGTGAAGCACTGTAGTATATAAATGTCTGGGAGATTAAGTACTAGTGAATTAAAGCCTTTAAGGGCAGCCTGATGTAAGTACTGACTTAAAAGAGTAGTGCTGCTTGTTTTTAATGGGTTTTTGTCTGCAAGCAAAGTTGCCCAGTGTAGTCCTAAGTCTTATCTAAAACACAATTCTGAGCAAGCTTCCCTTGGATTTGTAGGACTGTGCCTTGCACTCAAAAATGAGAGAGAGAGAGAGAGAAACTTCAGTATCCCTCTTCTCCCCCATGTGGAAGGACCTCAGCAGCTTCCAGAATCCTGAACCTTGAAAATAACTGAAATCACCCCAAGTACGATGATACTGTTGAGGTTTATGCTTTCTGAGCTGACTAAATTGCCATCACTACCTTATCACATGTTAAGTTTTCAAAGAGATTCTTAACTGGTCCAGTTTACTCCAGTTCCCTTTAAAAACCTGAACATTTACAGAGGACATATTCCTTCCCTTTCCTGCCAGAGACAGAAAGGCAGGAGGCACAAAGAACCTGAACCACGGAATGGGAAAAAGCCTGGAACTGGCAGAATCAAGGCAGGTATTTTAACAATTTGACTTTGGTCTCGGGAAGTCTGTCCATCTGCAGCAGACCCAGAAGACATGCTGCATCTCAGGGCAACAGGCTGCTCTGGTTGCAGCCCGACAGTAACCATCTTTAGCCTTGACTATCGACACTGCACACGCATTCAGCACTCCAGAAGTCACCTCAGGAGGCAAGACGGGAGGGAAAAGGAACTTGAATTCTATCAGGCAATATCCGCTGGCTGCTTAAAGCACTTGTGCTGCTGCTGGGAGCCACACAGACCTGTGAAATCTCAATAGCAGGCTCAGTCTGGCTGGTGGATGCCTGGGTCCCTGTCACGGACATGCACATCTTGTTTACTTGCATGAAGATCTGTTATCGTAGAAGTGGCTACCAGAGGCTTGAGAAACACG
>JAAGNO010029334.1:69197-99826 GCA_033439905.1 Ceryle rudis
TCCCAACCCGCCTGGACACTGCGCTGCTGGGCCCCCTGCTCTGGGTGACCCTGCTGGGTGGAGCAGGGGGGTGGCACCAGGTATCTCCAGAGGTCCCTTCCAACCAAATCAACCTATTTGGGTAGTCCCTAGGACAAGCTCTGCCCACACCTGGAAGCAGAAGAGCGGGAGCCAGAGGCTCTGCATGCACAAAGCACATGCACTGCCTTGAAAGAGAAGCAGAAAGGGAGCCGGGCTGTGGCTCTGTGTTGCTTCAGCAATCAGGTGAAGCTGGTTCATCAAAACCAGCAGAAAGCAGGACCAGCCAATGCAAAGTAGCATGGTCTTCTGCACAGCAAGAAGCCTAAGAAGAGGCTGCACTACTCAGGACACAATTCTTCCTCTCTCTACAGAGCATAATTTAGCTGTGAATGGCTGCAGCAGGATCTGTGCCTGAGCTCCTGGCTCTCAGTGGGAGATGCATCAGCACAGAGAGAGAGATTTCCTTCCCTCACTTGGACTTTTCCAGACTATTTAATCCCAGCAAAATTAAACTGCATAGAAAACAAAAGCCAGTAAAAACATTAAACACAGTAATTAGTCAGCAGAAGCAAGGATAGGAAACCATTTATTACAAGAATTAAGTGAATGATTCACAATGAATAATTTATCTAGCAAATTTAGTTTGGGGTTGGATTTTTTTTTTCCCCTGCTGGGACAGAATTCAGCTAAGGGTTTTGCAAGCTTCAGAACCTGCCTGGGAAGCCCAGCAACCTTCATGCCAGACCAAAGGCTGGAACCAAAGAAGAGTCGTTACGAGCTGCAATATTGAACGCAAGGCACAAATAACTCCCACATAATAACACTATAGATTCCAACCCTTCCTTCATATTTCACTGCTCAAACGACAAATAAATGAACCTATCAGAGTCCTCAGGACGTAGCATAAAGTGGAAATATTGCAGATAGAATAAATAAAACATTTTTATTGGAGGTAATAGCACCAGAGAGGCTAGAGTTACATTTTAATAAAAGTCTCCATTATTTGAATTGGTATTAGACTCGCTATGAGTGGTCCCACATTTCTCTTCTGCAGATAGAGCATCTGACCTCACATTCCCCATCCAGGGAGGCTGCTGCGGCTTCTCCTTATGCTTAGCTTAAAGAGGGCCAAAGACAAGACAAAAGCTTCTGCCGTATACGTCGGGGCTTCCCAAGGTGTAGGACACCCACGTGCAGAGCACTGCAGCGTGGTGTGGACCCCAGCACGAGCCCCACGACCAGAGGTGAGAACAGCCACCACAGCTCCTCCTGACCCTTGCTGCTGATGGAGGCACATGAAACAAAAGCTGTTTGGGCAAAAGGGGAAAAACTACACCGAGTCCAACCGGCCGTACAGCGCCTACAGAATCTACCCAAGCAAACACGTGATCCTCTTCGGAGAGGAGTTTACAGAGGAAGGCAGGAAAGGCTGAAGATTCCTCTAGAGAACACACTTTTCCCTCTGCAGGTACCGACAGCTCCCTTGTAGTCACACACACGCACAAAAAAAACCCCTGACATGCACAGATTTTGCAGTAATCGCTGCTGCTCTTTAGTAAGCGCTCCCTTTTGAGTGGCACGCCTGAAAGGCACATCAGCTTTCATATATGCTAAGCAATCCTTTTCCTGATTAGCCTTTTTTTTTTTTTTTTTCTATTCATAGATCAGATAAGATTGAAAATATCTGCACACAAACTGAAAAGACATTTGAAGGTTTAGCCCTGCTCACCATCCTCCAGAGGTGACAAACTGCAACACAGCGTTTCATTAAGAGGCTCAGTTCATGTCTTCCTATAGCAACAAAATACTTCTAAAGGTAATAAAAATGTACAGCTTTTATATATTCCCACCTTATTTCGACAGAAATTTACTTCAGGTCAAAGTGTGCCTGGTCCAAAGTCCTCGACCAAGGGTGGATAATTTGCAACAGTTGCCTTCATGTCAACACTCCAATGCCACGGGGCACAAACATGTATTATTTGGCCAGAAAAACTCAGCAAAAGAAATTACTCTGCAGCAAAGGTAGCCACAGAGCAGCAGCCACTGGAGGGGAAGGTCAGGCTGGAGCATCCTCTGCACGCACAAGGCTTAGTGAGCTTTAAATAAGAGAAAGACAGATAAAGGGATTCTGAAGCTACAGACCTGTTGCATCTGGCTTCTCAGATTCTAAGGTTTTTTTTTCCTTTAAAATAGAGGGACAACTTTTTGATCCTAAGGGAAAATGCAAGAAAGGACATTATCGCATGGGAGACCAGCAGACTAGGGCAGACCTCTGGGAGAGAATGACGTTTTCTACTTGGAATTGAAGGTTGAGCAAAAAACTTGCTTTTGATTTGTCAACTTGGAAATAGAGCATCTTTTACCTTCTGAAATGCGTTAGGGTGACTTTGGACCTTTCGCTAGCGTGAATGTTGTTAAAGGCAGAGCAGAGCTGTTGCCAGATGCTCTACCCATCGTGGGATGTGTCAAAGAAGGATTACATTAGACATTCCCAAACTCTCCTGTAATTAGACATCCCCAAACTCTGTCTGAGGTTATAAGAAAAATACAAATGAAAAATACTGAGAGAAGAGCAAAAGGGAAAGCAAGCAACAGACACTCTTTCCAAATGAGCCAGTCCCTGCAGATTCAGCGAGAGCAGAAGGGTCCCTGTGCAGATAGCAGCGTAACCACTGCAGAAGAAGGAAAGGGAGATGTTCAGTGTGCTAATTCAGAGAGCCAAGCTGTGTGGTACAGAGCACTACCTCCATATATGTGCCCAGCAGGCTGCTTCTAACTGTGGGGAGCCCAAAGCTCCTCGCCAGCTGGATAAATCATAGTCTAAAATCTATACCAAAAATGCCCGTTGATTCACTGCCGTCCCAGGAAGGTTTACACCAGGAGAACATCAATGCCTTCAGTACAGCGGTGGAACATCTTTAGCCTGAGCTGAGGGACTGAAAACAGGCACGTATAGCAAGATGTTTTCGTGGCGGCAAAGCAAAATGGTGAGGTGGTATCATCAGAGCCTTTCCTCTTTACACTAAAACGACAGTGCCTTGTTTTCATTTGGGTTTTAGCAGGAAGGTTGAGGACACATACTGGTTATCCCACAATGAAATAAAACCAAGTAAGGCTCCCACGCTAAAAGTAACACCGGTACTTGGAAGAAGAAAGTTAATTCATTTCCAATACTTGCCTTCAAAGCATTAAATGGTTTTTAAAAACCCTTTATAGTCAATGCAAGAGGATGACACTCATATGTGACCTGGTTTTTTTTTTTTCCTCTGTTCTGTGACAGAATTCCTTTTAGGCTCTTGGAAAGAGAAGTTTCTTATTCCCGTTGTGCCTCCGATTCTCATAAGACACAAATCAGCCCTTGGCACACAATTAACATCAGATACAAAAATAAAAAATGGTAATGCTTTAAGACAGTTCGTAGGCAAGTTAATCGTGGCTATTGCCCCCACTGCCTTCTAGAGACAAACGTCCAGAGTTTATTAGCGCCCTGAGCATTAGATTTGCTCCCACGCCCGGCACTTTAGCTGCCTGCCAAACCATAACCGCTTCTTATTCTCTCTCGTTTTGTCGCCGCGGTTGTTTTTCGGTTGGGGCTTTGTGGCAGCGCCGTGTTTGCCGCTCACACCCCAGCTTGCTGTCTGGGAGCGTATTGTTTGATTTCAGCATCTGCCGCTATTCAGAAGGGGCTGAGGAGCGACACATGGCTGCCAGGGATCCTCCTCCAGGTACCGGCTCCCCTGGAGCCCAGCGGGCACGTATCTCATACGGGAGGATGTGACAGAGGCAGCCACTGCCCAAAGTCCCCCGAGAAGGGGCTGAGACCCACCAGAGGGACACGGGCACAGGCAAGAGGCACAAGGGTAGAAGGAAAGTGGGGTGCAGGTGCTCGCTTCTTGGCCACACCAGCAGGATACTGGGAGACAAAGGGATTCATTTATTTTTTTCCACTGAATTAAACTTGCAAATGTCCTACCTTGCAGGACTGGCATTGTAATTCAAACTCTGTGCCACCGAAAGTTAATGATTTACCGCTCCTCACAACCCACACAAACTGACACCAGAGATTTGTGAGCAATTAATTGATAGCGCATTACAATCTGAGATAAGTAATAAGCGCTTTTACTCACAAAGCTGCCAGCATGCGTTGCGTAGCTTCCTGATTTGGCCCAATCAGTGAAATATGCACCGAACTGCATCTGTAATAGCGTTATTCACCAACTAATTATCATTATTTGCATTTATGATAGGTTAAATGCAGCGAATGGGATCAGACACACAGGAAGCACTCAGCGCTGGGGAGACAGAAATAGTAAAAGAGAAATCTCATTGCTGGAAAGCGACGTTGCCATATCAAGTCCAAAATTTGGCCTAAAATACGGTGGTGAAGACAATAAAGCCAGCAAATAAAGCAATAAACCAAGGAATGATGGGGATGTTTGCATGCCTCTGGGTTCAACCAAGAGATACAGCTGGAGAACTAAAAAGTGAGCAAGCAACAGCCCAGATCTTAACATGCCCCTCTTGGCAGAAGCACCAGTTCAAGGAGTTCCCAACTACCCAGTCACTGCTCTCGGCTCTCCCTGCAGCTCTCCTGTGAAAGATTAGGAACGAGTAGTCCAAACTCCAAAAGCCAGCATGCACATTATAAAACTTAAACTGGTCTTAACTATCATAGTAGTTACAGAATGATAAACCACACACCTCGGGAATCCCCTCTCTAGGCCTGAAGGCTTGGCTCAGCCTGGTGTTAGAGCAAGAAAGAGGTTTCAGATGTGTTCCAGACATGGCACGTAGCTGATATTAAGCAATTTTGAAGAAAATACTTATAAAGTGCATGGAACAGGGAACAAAGTGCTCCCTGCCACCGGAAAATCCCAAATCACTGGAGGAAAAAAAATAAAATCAACGGTCACCCCTTGCCTACCCCTGTGCTTTACAAAGTGGCTCCTGTTCACTTGAGTTTAGGGCGCTCAGGTCGAGGCTGCAGACGGGGTGGCTGCAGCACTTCCTGGGCTCCTGGCTCTCCGTGCCCCAGGTCAGGAGAGCTGCTGAAACACCCCTCAGCTCCCTCACTGCGCTCACTCCCGATTCCCTCCTGGAGGAAACCAGGACATGCAAAAGGTTCGATGATGGATTTTATCTCCACATATGGCTGTGAGGATGCCTGCGGAGAGCAGGACTGCGAGGCACAGGCCCATTGCCCTGAGCTGGCCCAGAGGAAAACGCACACAACCCTCCGGAAGAGAAACCTGAGGTTCTGACTTCCCCTACCAAAAAGAGAACAACATTCATCTTCCTCATCCTGTCTTTCCAGTCACGGGGCTGCTGGACTAAAGGTCCATAGCACCAACATGCCTCTTTTGGAGAGAAACAGGGAGTGAGCCTGAGCAATTTCTGCAAGAACAGGCTAAGGCAATTTCCTTCGTGGGCCATAAATCCCAAGTAGAGAGAGGCACCTCCTGGTAGCACTGAGAAAAGCACCTGTACGTCCTACCTCTCAAGAGCCCGATGCACCCTCTCCCTCACCCCTGTATTTATTTGGGGTCAGTGCTCACTCTCACCCCATGAAATCCACCCTGGAATACTGAGACCCTCCCCCTCACTTCCCTGGAGTCCATCACTAAACCCCCCGTGCCAAACGGTCGGTGGCTCCCGTACCGGCAAGTCTGACACCCAACCTCTCTGCCTCTGTTTCCAAGCAGAAAACAGAAGTGAGTCTATTCGTCTCTCCAAGAGGTTTCCACAGACTACTGGCAGTGCAGATACAGTTAGTAATGAAAACTCCACAGGCACCGAGCGCAGCTGAGAAAACGCTTTCATAAAACACAGAGACACCTCAGCCCCAAACCTGCCGAAGGCTTTGCAAACAGGCCGGTTCATCACAGGCTGAAGTGATGGAGAGGTCAAGTCAAGTCTCCACGAGAGCTCCCACAGGCAGGTAAGTGATGTGACACTCTACAGGGAGGACGCAAGAGCATCCTTCACCCAGCAACACTAATGAGACAACCAAGTGAGTGTGCCGGGCTGACCCCAGTGCCCGGGGGCTGAGCCCCAGGAACAGATCACTGTTCTCATCATCCATCACTGAGAAGTTTACTAAAGCAAGCGGGATCGCTAGGACAGGGCCTCAACACCTCAAAACAGACTGTTGTTCATTTCCAGCTGAAGTCACGGCCTCCTTCGTGGTTCTAACACATCGATTATGCGGTTTCATACTCATTTGCTTTGCAGGAATTCTGCGCTAATCGGTGTGTACAAACCGAGCAAAATAAATGTCTTTAAATATCCTCTCACTACAGATTCTGCTTTGGTGGTCAAACCTGCTGTGGAGCTGTGAAGAGAACCGTAGAAAACAGCAGTAAATACTACAGCAGTACAAATTCATCCAGGCAACTGCCTCGATCCTCCTTCAGCTCCAGAGAGTGATTACAGCCAGTCATTGCACTGGCCCTGGCAACCTCCAGCCACGTATTTCAATGGATAATCAGCCTCAAGGAGTTTTCCTACAGATCTGGAGGGCAGGAAGCAGGACTACACCTGACAATCAGGGAAGGAAGTGTCATTACACGTTCTCGTTATTAGCTATCATTAAAGAACACGTATTTAACACATTTTGTGTTTTTACCTACAGGGCCAGAAAGAAAAAAGAAATCCAAACCCTAACCCAAAATACCGAATTTATTCCACTCTGGATATGGACATTTTAAACCAGTATGGACTGTTCTAAAATCTATAATCAGGTGGTAAATTCTCTTCCCATCTTCACACCACATTCCATTCTTCCCAACAGCGGAGAGCGGCAAAACCCCCAGGGAGGATCATCATTGTCATACCAGGTCTCTAAAGGAATTGCTGCAATAGCTGCAGTTGACAGGAATTAGCCACACATCTGCTGGTGGCAGCATCTGCTGGCCATGGGCACCCACCCTTCTCCTGCAAGGGCTGAAGGCTTGTGCCAGCTGCTGCTACGTAGACTGGGACATAAAAATAACCAAAAAGATTCTTAAAATCTGCTATTTCTCTTCTACCTTTGACCTTGAGGACCGCCCTGTGCTGCAGATATTCCTTCTCACAGCACTTCCAGGCAGCTAGTGATGATGGGATTTTACCAGTTGGAGACTGTCCACCTTCCCAGGATGTTCGCAGTCCGATTGCACTGCTTTGCGCTGGCAGGTACGTGAAGCACTGGTGTCCTTTGATACGTTTACAGCACTGTCCTAAGCAGTGGTCCAGCCTCTGAGGCAGAAAACCCTGAGCTATATGAACTCTGTCATGTTTTCCAGCATGACACGGTTCTCAGCACATTAATTATTGCACGTTCAGGGATAATCACGCACAGGTTGCAGTTTGCATCTGTGCCAAAGCAGACACCATCTCTCGCATGAAAATGCCCATGGTGTCGAAGCTCGTGTGCTCCCTGCTTCTCTTTTGGAAGGGGATTTATATTCCTCCAGTGCAGATGTTCCCCTTCCCTTCCATGAAATCCCAGTCTAGAGAGAAGCCAAAGGGCAAAAGGAAGTAAAATGGCAATTCTATTTTTTTATTATACAAGAAGTCAGCTCTCCAGGATTACAGTCTAGCACTCAGCTCTGTAATGAATTATTTATCCTAGGAAAACAAAAATGCTTTATTTAAGATGACAGAGAGCCCGTAAATTTGCTTCTTATATATGCGCTGACTAATTAGATTAATTAAGCATGCATACAGTTCTGAACAATCAGGCAGGTGGCAAATCATATTTAAGATGACTTATACGATTCATTCTATCACCCGCCCGCTTGACAAATGACATCCATCCCGGCATGAAACCAGGGCAGGAAATAGCCCCTTATTTGCTACGTACGGTACCATTATTTTCACATTGCATTTACTTCTTTAAAGAAACTGTAAGACAAATAAACAGTTCCCAGCAGCTAATCCTCTTTCGTATGAGCACCCAGGAATAGAACTCACTGTACTTCATTAAAGCAGCAAAACCCAGCGAAGCTATTAACACCGTGACAGGAAGGGAAATCTGTGAGATAGAGGAAGCTGGTGGTAAGGCTCAAGAGCTACACTGGAGCTCTCGCACAGCATACTGGGAAGCTGACCTATTTCAACTCATGGAGATCCACACCACCTTTCACTTTCTCTTCCAGCAAAGGAACAGTAATAGCTGGAGATTTCTTTCCTGGGTGTACAGCTTTGCTGCTTTAGAGAGCTACAAGCACACCTGGAGGTCCCCAGGATGCTCTGCAGCCTAGAGCAGAGGAACCACAGCCCACGGAACTAGCACCGAACTCGCTCGAGTCCGCAGAGCTGTGAGCCCTGCACCGAACCCTGCACATCCCGCACCAGGAGGAGAAGGAGCAGAGGCGGCAGCAGCAAAGCTTTCTGCCGGCGGTGCTGCAGCCGGGACCCACCTCGTCTGGACCAGGCAAGCGCCACCCTTGCTCCAAGGCTCAGAGGTGTCCCATGCCCCTGTGTCCACTAGCAATCAGCTGAGTGACAAAGCCCAGCTCCAGCAAACCTGAAGCCTCAGCGATGTCGTCAACAATGGGGCCTGCAGCAGAACCCAGAGCGATGGCACTGGTAGCATAAGGGTAAGGTAAGCTCAGCCAGAATAGGAGAATAATCAACACTTTGATCGGTTATTTCCACAAACCGAGGCAGGCACCAAAAAAAACCCCAAAATAGCCGAATCTGACTGGAAAGGATTTCACAGAGTCTTTCCTCATCTTTATGAAGTTAAATGCTGAGGCTTTCACTATGAGTTAATGACTGGTTTGCACTGCTCCTTTCTTTGTGCGCTCTGTCACTAATCAGGAGCAGCGAGCTACCTCAAAGCCTCATTACTAGCCAACAAAAAAAGGCAATGAATCCTCCAACAGAAGTTTTGCTGCAGTGGCATATTGCCATTTAGCTAGAGGGAGGCAGGAGAAAGCAAGTCAGCAGTGACATATTCTGAGCATCCAGCTGGGAGAAAAAGAAAACCCAAGTATAATACCGCATCTTATCGGAAGTAGTTCATCTGACATAACTTACTTAACAAAAATTACAGTCTATTAAAAAGGCATGTAAGCAATGCAGCTGAAAACAAGTCTACACGGGAATCAGCTAGCGTAATTACGGCTGGCTACAAAATAGGAGAGACAGAAGAAAAAACTGTGCATAATTTACCAGCTGACAAATGTTAATGACAAATAGAAAACAGGTCCTTGACAAAGAAGAAATAATAGCTGCTCACTTTGTAGTTTCACTTCAGAACTCAAATATTTTTATCAGGGGAAGGAAAAAATAAATAATATAACCAAAAAAAAAAAAGTCCATCTTGCATCTTTGTGAAATGAACAAGTCAGCACAAAATGGGGAAGTCTCGACAACAAGGTTTAGTACTGGCCTTGGTTTAGCGCTGGTTCCACACAGGTTGCGCGTGAAGAAGACACATTTGTGTCCCCATCCCACAAGCCGAATATTTCTCTCCATCTCCTAACAAGATAATCACATGCATTGTGTAACATTAAGCATATGAGCAGCCCTTCTGGAGTCACACTTGAAATTCAGGACACGCTGAGCTCCTTTGCTGAGCTGGAGCCACGGGGAATGCCACAGGGATTGCGCTGTATGTTTTCTGCAGACAGATAAGAGGGCTGGAAGGATTTCAGTGTTACATCCCCCCACCTGCAAATATCTCTCCTTACAGCGTGGGGAAGAAAAAAAAAAAAGACATTATCATTTTCAGGTGTTATATTTTTGTTGTTTAGTTTTCAGATTATTTCATATACTGGGATCACAACAGAGTGGTTCTAACACAGCAGCCTTCAGAGAAGCACCTCTAGCACGGCCTGCACTGAGGTTGGAGGTCCCGTGCTCCTTATTAAACTCATGGTTTTTCTTCCCGTCACATTAAAGGCAGTCAACATTTTTCACAGTAATGATGTAGCTGCCACGTGAAAATTAATCCTGGACGAGGATCAAGGCCATGCACGAGTGAAAGGCAAAACCATAGTGCAGCTGAGCTTCCGCGGACAAGAGGCTCTGTGCAAGACAAGGGGTGGCAGACGGGCATTGAAGGAAGAGAGCAACTGATTATATGATATCGAAAACATGCCGAGTTATCTTGGGAAGAAGACATGCTAGAAAACAATCCCAGGCCAGGACTAACTAGCAGCTTGATTTATAAATGTATATGGGCGCCTAATAGGCAGCTAGGAGGATTTCTTGCATCATTAGGCCTCCAAACACCATGGCCTGAGGAAGCAAATATGCCGATTGTGATCTTGAATGTTGACCATGTGTTCCGCTCTGGAATGCCCCCACCATCTGACTGTCACCGAGATGAATGCATGCATGCTTGGGGTGAATTTCCATTATTTTTTCATCTGGTGGATGCAAGTGATTTGATCCCACTTGGGGAAAAAAGAAGGGAAAATAAAAGGGAGGGGTGGGACCATGGCCTACATCAAGATGTAATTACTGGAACCTTGTTTGTTATCTTAAAAAAAAAGAAATTATCTAGCACAACAAGTCATTATTTTACATACACACATACTCACACGGTCTTTCAGGAGGCCAATTTTCCACAGCAGAAGGCAATCATTAGCAATAGTCAAAAGTGTTACTCATAATTAAGATTTGCTTAAAAGCACCTTGTTAAGACACCTAAATGTACAGAACTGTTTACGGGAGATGTGTTTTCAGGTAAGAGAAATCTTGATTAGGAACGGAAGGGACAAAGGAAATAGGACTAATAGCTGTATGAACCAAGCAGAAAGTCTGGAAATTAGTAGTAATCACAACAGGTTTTTATGATCTGTAAGAGAAATGAAGACTATCACTGACATTTCATAACCAGAAGGATAAGGAAAAAACCACAGAAAAAATAGCTAGAAAATGGTCCAAATATGGTACAAAGGGTGGTAATTGACAGAGAGAGGGCAGAGAGGGCAGCAAGGGCTGCAAGGCAGACAAGAGTCAGCCCGGGATCAGAGAGTGGTTGTATCTACCCCTTTCCCTAGACAGGGAAACCAGTTCCTAGCCAGCCATGTGTGCTCAGCCTTTGACCTCACGCGGCAGGGCTGGAATGGTGCAGGTGAACCCACTGGCTTTGCAGGAAGCTCAACCATTTCACAATCAAATAGGAGGTTACAGAAAGCCCTGAGCATCCCCAGAGGTACTTGGGGCATCAGGAAAGAAACACATTGTCCAGTAGAATTTTTACAGCACGATTCCCATCTACCCTGGCTAAAGAGCTGATCTTTTACTTTGTATTTGCAAGCCAACAAACGGCTATATTATCACTGAAAGGTATTTCGGAGGAATGAAATACCAGGCGACCACAGGAAGTTTTTTTTCCTTGAATAAATGCTCCTCATGCACCGATTTGCCCAGCAAAGGATGGGGGAAATAGACATGGGGGGAGGAGGAGAAGACCGCAGACAGTGGGTACCATCCTCTTCACTGTCCTCAGTCTTGCCTTACTATTCTCACCCTGCATCTTCGCCATCTTTACACCATCTCTACCAAATACTGTAAACTGTGTTTTGACAACCTCTGATAAACAGAAGGAACGAAGCACAAGCATTACAAATACACATCGGCACAACACGTGAAACAACACGTACGTAACACCCTTAGCAATTTTACTGCATATCCTCCAGCTTTTGAACGTTGTTGCTCTGGCTTCCCTGAGCAAGCTGACTCCAGGATTCACCAGCTGGGATCTTTTTAAATTCCTCCCCCCTCTCCTTCAGAGGTCAGTCTCTCAAGTAATAGCTTCTGCATTTTAGCTGTCAGCGTTATTTCCTCTCCTTTTCTCCTGCTGCTCAGGTCAATCATCTTTTCCCACTGAGGTAGGAAAACCTGCCTGCTCCTTTGCTTTCTAATTATAATCTCCAATTCATCTTGCTTCACTTTCATTCAATTCTTCAACCACGCTGGTCTTTTTCTCTCCTCTCTGTGCCACTTGAATACGCTTTTTCCCTTGTCTCAGGAGTTTTTATGCAGCTATCCAGGATATGTAACCAGTAACTAGCATTTAGTCCTATTCAGAAGATCCGTGTCCCTTCCTCGGTGTCACCCGGCCAGTAAAGCGCATGCAGCTGCACATTTATTATGTGGAGAGAGCTGTGAGCAATTTCAGTCTGCAGCAGAGGACCACACGTGTTGTGCCTTCCAAGTCTCGCTCCTTCTCTCCTAGCCTCCCAAAGCAGCCACAGGTCCCACTTGTGAGACCTCATTCACTCATCGCCCTGTCGAGCGGTCAGAGCAGAGCCTGCCATTCCTGTCAGGGATGCCACCTGCCTTCGCCCAGGAGCTGCCAAAACCACACAGCAAGAAGCCACCAGAGAAACCACATAATGGGCCATCCTGGGTCCTACAAGCACAGGAAGCAACCCACCTTTTTATTATTGCCAGCGTTATAAGCAGTCTTGCCGAGGGGTTTAAAAAGAAAGAAGATTGAAGACACCTCAGTACACAGCAGGTCTCCAGGGCAGAGGATTTAACAGTCTGGGTTTTTAATAACTTTATCAATATAGATGTGTATTAAAGCTTTCCCGGGTATATACATTTCCATCTCATGAAGCAAATTAGCCTTGGGAATTGCCAATAGACAAATAATTCTTTTTAATCCCTGTCTTTTCAAGTTCTCATTAGTTTTTATAAATAGCACAACCAAAATATTCATGTTATTTAAGGGAATTTAATCTCCGAGTATTTCTCAAGGACATGTTACATTTAATCGACGTCATGCATCACGTTCAGAGCTTTCTGATATTATTAGCAGGCTGGACAGAGAACATTTACTAGAAAGGCCCTGTCAGAAATGGCACCGCCACTCCTACGGGCTGTCAGGTCAAGATGAATGCCAGGATTTCTCAGACTGTCACAAAGTGCTTCAAATCTCTTCAGCGGTCGCTTTTCAAGCGGCTGGGTCAATGCAGACAGTATGTGAGGGAGCTGGATTTTTAACCCGTATTGCCTGAAGACCCTGGTTCTGAGGACTGAGTAGGAATGAAGATGGCTTTCGACAGCACAGATCTAACCTGCGTACCCATCAGGACAGCCAGCAGAATTTTCCATCACTTCCCACCGCAGGACATGCACTTTCTCCTGAGCACTGGGGGAGGAACAGCCCCTCCATACAACTGTGCTGCTCCTCTTCCTCATCACCTGAGCAGCCTGGTCCCACCCAGCCCGGGAGGAAAGGGCAGGAACAGCTTTCACTCGAGGGGAAAGTCAAGGAACACCAAGTCTCTATTCAGAGCTGTCTTTCCTGGAGCCAGCTGTACCAAGCCAGAACACACTTTTCAATCTGTTAGAGCCATTTTTAATCCTCCTGCCAATTAAAACTAACATAAAGACTTTTATTAGCCCTTTGGAGCCCAAAAGTCCAGAGATCTCAGTGTTAGGACAAATACAAGATGCATTAGTGTGTCTATATGGATGTAAAGCAGTCAAAGAGGCCTCGTGACTCTCAAGAATCAGGAAACCTGGCCACAATGGTTTCTTTAACCCTGTTTATGAAAACCCGAATTCTTTCCATGCTGCATTTTCTCAGTAAAGCAAGCAGAATACTGCCACCAAATGTGGCCATAAAATGGAACAGAGCGAAAACAAGTGACAGTTCTCTTGTGGGTTCCCTTTCAGGACTACGGTTTTGCACAAAGTCAAGTTCTCCTTAACGTTCAAGAAGATT
The DNA here is from genome assembly GCA_033439905.1 of Ceryle rudis. Lineage (NCBI taxonomy): Eukaryota > Metazoa > Chordata > Aves > Coraciiformes > Cerylidae > Ceryle > Ceryle rudis. The sequence goes on from JAAGNO010029334.1 coordinate 82,897, forward strand.
TGACCTAACACCAGCTCGCCAGAGTAACACCAGCAACACCAGAGGGGAAGCGGAATTCATTCCGTTGACTGTACTCCCGAGATACTTGCCACAGCAACAACATTCCTTTGGCAGGACCTGAAATGGAAATAAAGGTGTGGCATATGCCAAAGACCTGAAACTCCAGAGAAAGCCGAGGAATGCACGATGAAGTGAAAACTGCTGCACTGGATGGGGACACTGAAATAAAACATCACACGGAGATAATGATCCTATTCCCAGTCAAGCCAGTGGCAATGTCCCTGATTATTTCTGTGGGAACAGGTTTCCATGTAAATGCTACGTGTTTCACACAAGCTAAAAATGAATATACATGGGAATTTAAAGAGCTTATTTTTGCCTGCCATCTTTCAATAGCTTCTTAATCAGAAACTTGCAACAGTTTCCTCATCACAGAGCAGAAAAATAAGTATCAAAGGACGTGATAAACTCATCCCAAATTCGGGAGAAGCGACAAAGCCGGAAGTCCAAGGCAGCGTCCAGAAGATCTGCTCACGAAGCAGAGAACACGGAGAAAACCACAACAAATCTCTGCTCAGTTTTTCTAGGAGGTTAATTCCAAATGATAATCGAGTTTCTCAATGAGGCTGCGCGGGCCGGTGTAATCATTACCAAGACTGATAGACTGTAAAGCACCAGTGTTCAAACCTTAATTTAAATCTCTGGTAGAATTCATATTAAAAGACATATTAGGTGGTCTCTGTTAGACTGCTGTGAACTTTCCATTATATAAAGTAGTCTATAAAATATTTTCCAGTAGACTGTTTGCTGTCTTAATTATCCAGCGTGATATATAATCTATAGCATTCATAGTTCATTCTCTCCTTGGAAATTTTCCAGCAGTGAAATAATAAACCCGCTGTATGTTTTCAAGTCAATAAATAGCTCAAAAATAAAATAATTAAAAAAAAAACCCAAAACACACACACACAAAGAAAAAAAAAAAAGAAAAATTTCACTTTAAAGGTGTATTTCTCCTCTTTTGTCTTTTTTAAAAAGAAAGCTTTATAGTCTGATGAAGATTAAATAAGAATCAAGATCAAATCTAGAAGAGAAAATTCTCAAAGGTTATAAAATACGGTTTGGGGGGTTTGTGCTTAAAGGCGAAATTGTTTGGGTTCAAAGGACAGTGAATTCATTAAAGAAGCTACTAATAAAAATCGTTCAGGCCTTTTTATCTAGTTTTTAATATAAAAATTACTTGGCATTTGCATGACGAGCTCTGACCTCCCTGGGGGAGCAGTCATTTCTCTGTATCTAGGGTATGCTCTCTGAACACAGCAAGGTTGTGGTGAAGGTGATCAATCATGTCAGCAAGCCAGCGGCCTCGTGAACAGCTAGCAAAGCTGTTCGCTCCAGGTTCCCCTGCAGCTGCTCTTCGATTCGGGCGGTGTATAAATATATGTGTATAATCAATATTGTAAGTAAATTCCCACCCTCTAATACTGCTGTAATTCCCGGCAGATTAATTCCTAAAGTACTGTGCCTGGAAAGAGAGCAAGGTGGTATCGATGGCTCTGTGCTTTTTAGGGCCATCAGAAAATGCTGTCAATCATCACGGACTCTCTCAGTCCTAGGTCTCAAAGTACCTAATGAACGGAAAAAATGACCGTTCCTCATTTTGCAGGTAAGTAAATAGAGGTATAATGGATTTATCAAGATCTTACATAGAACTGGAGGAGAGCTGGGAATAGAACCCATTTCCCAAGCCTAGTAAAATGCTTTTCCAAAACACAGAATTCTCCGATTTAAAATAAAAATTTAAAACCTGGACAGAATCCTGTTAGACCTGTGTAAGGCTTCCCTAATTCCATCCCTTCGAACGTCTTTTAGAGCCTACCTGTAAGTGATACACCTACAGACCGGGCTCGGCAGGTGAAACACAAGAGGCCGAGCCTAGGAGTTAGTACGAGTTTTAGTAACTGCCTTCTGCTTTCCCGGGGTGTGAACAACTTGAAAGAACTGGGGATTCTCCTCATGTTACAATTAATTATTTACTGCAGTAGTGCCACAGACTCAGTGCTTGAAAAGAAACTCGCGACTTCTTCAGGTCACTGTCCTTAAATTACTTTCATCCCAAAAAAAGACCTGAGACAACAAATGTAAGTTTATTTCACTACAAATCCCGCTGCTGTCAACGGGGCCATTGTGCAAATGCGGCAGGTTTTCCCAAAAGGTGCAGGGGTCACCGGAGTCAATTCAGCTCTAGGATACACCTGCAATCCCGAAGCATGAGCAGGGCAATAAAGCCCCCAGTTACTAAAAAGATGCAATATACTGGAGCGGGAGAAAGCACAGAGTGGTTCAAAGCTACACAAACCACAGAATTTCCTGCACTTGAGCTCACCTTTCTCATTCACCTCACAAGCAGCTTCCTCAGCTGAAGAAATCAAAGAGCAGCATGACCATGGCTAATTTTCCACGGGGAGATTCAGAAAAGCAACTTGTGAATCAGAAAAACCTGGGCATATACCGGTTGCTCCTCTTTCTACCACCCACCCACCCCCTTATTTTCCAGCCAGCATTACCACAAGTGTTAAGAAGTGCCTTTGAACTGAGCCGTGCAATACATCTAGACACCAGAAATGGAAAAAAAATTTAAAAATTAAAAAAATGACTGTCCAAAGAGGCAGCAGCTCTGCTCCCTGTGGGTAACGAGCTCCCTGCACTGCACTGGAAGTGTCACAGTAAATCTACCACGGGTCGGGCCCCAGCTTTGGTGGGTCTTGCGCAGGTTGGCACCATAAAGGCTGGAAGAGGCAGCTTCTCTTTCCTGTATTCCAGGAAACTGAGATTCATGAAGCATCTCAGGTTATTTAAAATGCTCGTGAGGTCATTAGTAACAGACCTTTTCACTGGCCAAAAGCAAGAGTATACCTGCTTACAAAGCCCCCCCAAAAAACCATGTTTGCCCATGTGGGCGAACAACATTGTGAAAAACTTCTTATTCTCTTGATAGTTTTTGTCAGTTGGCTGCCAGGAAACCATCCCGAGAGTAACAGCAGGAAAGAAACAATGGGGTTCATGAGATGAAGGGCTATGACAGATTTTTTTTACATGCTCAATGTCCAAACTGTACAAATTTATAAGAAATCAGCATTCTCCAAGCAGACCTGTGCCAACAACCACTGGGAATTAATTTTTTTAATTTACTTATGGGATGCTTATTTTGCATCCTATAGAATCATTAAAAGTGGTTTATATATTCTTTATCTTTTTAAAGATCATTAGATAGCTTTATACCCAAGAAGGATGGCTAGCTAGACTGAAAATATCTCTGCAATTACTTTGAAAACTATTTTTTTTATCTTTTCTGTATCACAAAAAAAAAAGATACTTTATTTTAAAGGGAGTGCATTCAGGTGATGAATCACTGCCTTGCCAGAGATTTTACAGTCCGTGATTGAGTCATAAAGGAGAACAAAGCAGAGAACTGAGCCAGGGTAGCTGGGAGTTGAGAGGACCGGGACGCAGGCAGCAGGCTCTGGGTGAAAACACATCAACACCACACAAAGGATAAAAGAACAATTATGGAGGCCAAATAGAGACATTCAACTCTGGCAGTCCAACCCCGTGAGACTTAATATAAGCTTTTCCTTTTTTTTTTTTTTAAAGGCTTCATTCTAATCTGATATTGACAAAGATTTTTATATCCTCTGATGTTTCCCCCGAAAAAGCCTAATGCTCTTTCAAAAATAATGTTTCATGTAACATATCTCTCTATTTTTCAGGAAACACAAAAATTTTACTTCTTCAAAAGCTTCACACAGGTTTTGTATTGTCCCAGATTTCAACCTTCCCATCACTTGAGCAAAGATCATGTATAGCAGACTTTTTTCCTGTTTTAAGTGATGTTTTAAGAACTGAAGATGTGCCGCTTTCTTTAGGGTGGTGGTAAATTTTATATTTATGTCTTCTCAGCCCTAGGCTTTCTCAGTGCCCAATTTATTTTTCCACTTACTTCAAGCCATCAACCTATCTCTGCCGTTAGCTCTGATTTATAATGCCTAGGAACGTAATCCAAGCATGAATCTTCCTCGGGAATGCTGTAGTGGCATGAGAAAAGAACCTTCCTAGGATAGAAAACATGATGTTTCCAGAGCTATCAAAACCATGAGAGGCTCTTTTGTCTGATAATCCCATCAGCCCGGCACAGAGCAGGCCCATCGGGCGCTTACAGGTAGGAAGGAAAGGGATTTCCTGTCTTACACAACTAAGATTTCAAAACACTCCTCTCCCACGACTGGATTTAACAGAGCCCTTTCAAACCTTTCCCTCAAAAGAAAAGAGAAAGAGCAGTTTCCCAAATTAACCAAAAGCTAGGATGAGGGAGATCCAGAGTTCAAACCCCCAGTCTGAATTGGGCAGAGCAGGTCTCAATTCTACAAGTCAGGCAGGCATCTCACTTGACCCACTCAGAGGTCTCTCTCAAACTCCCAATTTCCAATTAAGAAATCTCATCTTTTCCTATCTTGATTTGAGCGAATCAGAAGTTTTCCCACCTAAACACCTCTTAAGAAAACTCCACATCTTGTTTGCCAGCAGCCCACACTTTTGTCCCCTATTTCACAGGATCTCTACGGTCTGGAATATTGCATCTTTGATTTGAAAACAACACAGCAAAAGGTTGGAAAGCATTGCCCACTAGACCTCAAAGCTTGCAAAATCAGGACTGCAAACAAAGAGAGCAGGATTTATATGTTCAGTCAATTTGACAGTCTCGCTGATGTTATTGCTTACTTTTTCCTCCCTTTATCGGTTGGCCACTTCTGCTGTAAATCGTCTAGAGAGTGGAGGAGGGCTGTAAAATGATCGTAGGATTTATTACGCGACTCTTGCAGAATAAAGGTTCTGTCATGCAGAATACAGAAGATTCCTAGGGAAACATGAGCCCTCTTTGGTCATTTTGATCTTTTCAGCTCAAACTCTGAAGTCACATAAGTGACATCGAAGCCTAACCCCGCTAGTTTTCGGTGCGGTTTGCGCCTGACTTGTGTTAATGTTGCTTTTGACAAGGGTGTTTAGAATAGAGATAGAGTCCCTGCTATGTAAAAATATCGCTTAGAAGTTGTTAGAACTTTGCAACATAGTTTTATAGCCAGGAGTCACCGTTTCAGTCCGAACAGTTCGGCAGTTTTATAAAGGAAGTGTCTTATACCCCTGTGCAGTTTCACATGACATTCTCCTGAATCTCCTGGACGCTGCAGTGCAATGAAGAGTAAATTAACATACACTGAAACGCCACTCATCACAAAAAGTCTTGCCAGCAGTTCTCACACTTCTCTATTGTTTTGTCTAATCAATAAAAAGACTTCTGACTTTTAGATGAAAATAGAAAAGAGCGAACGCTCACCCATCTTGTAAAGCACAGTGCTCTTCTGAGAAATGTTTGGCAGATACCGCTTCTTACAGTAACACTTTGCTTTAATGGCACTTTAATGCTGAATTGACAGTGGAAGTCCCATAGAAACGTTCAAAGCATCCACATTAATGTTAACTAAAAGTCAGTGCAATCTCAGAGATATGCCAGGACAGATACGCCGGTCTGGCAGCTCCCTGTGAGCAGCTCGCTAAGCTTCTGAAAAGGCTGGCCACCCCTAGCCGCGATGGGCTCTTACGCGTACACAGCACTTTCCTCGCTCAAGTCCCCGACTCTCCTTCCAGACTGCCTGGAGTTTACTCTTAAAATCCAAGTTGCTCTCGGGTCATTTCTGGGGCGAAGGGGCAGCAGACAGGCAGGCAACAGGAACGTGATACATAAACAGCGCTGGTGGTAACGGAGACGTTTTGCCAAGGATGAGCTCTGCAAAGGCTCCTTCGGTAGCCTTAGAGCAGACAGACGAGACCTTGCTGTTGCAGACTAATTGTTCAGCTTAAATGTGCAAGAGAGAAATACAGCATAAAATCTGCTGAGGTTTGGAAGGGGATTCAAACTTAATGAGTTTAAATCATTCATGGTTTGAATCCCTTACTAGAACACAGAAAGCCTGAGTCAGTTCCTGGATTTATTCCCTGCTCCCTCCTGCCTCCATGTCCTCCTCAAAATGAGCTACTCCTTCAGACTCTCTTGCTCCAGGGAGGGACACACGTTTATCTCCTCCCCAGATAAATAACAAATGGAACTGTTCTTTCACAGCCCCGTACAGAGAAGAGATGTATTAACATACTGCTCTGCTTACTACAGCTGGAAAAAAAATATAAAGAGCATTTTACAGATAGTGAACTAAGCTACAAGGGCCGGGACTAGAGCCACTAACTGGTTGTATTTTACTCCTATATGCGTTTTTCCTTCCCTCCACACACACCTGCATGTGCACAGAGAAGAAAATGGCTTCAGAAAGGACCAGACAGGCAGGTGGTTCTCTCATTTTGTATTTTCCTCTCCCAAAGCCAAGGACAGATTTTCAAGAAGAGAAAAGTGTAAATGCCAGCACCTGGCAGAAGTGAGGTCACACAGGTACTCCGGGGAGTCCTGCCTGTGGAACAAAGATTAGGCTGGGCCCTCAGGCAGGAAAGTTAATTTTTCCTTGCAAAAAACTTGTCCTTTAAATGCTGAATGCGGTTAACCCTGACACTCATATTTATATCCAATTGCACTTTTAATCTTACTCATCTCATCCTCTTCATTTCTAGTGCTCCGTCTTAAGCCAACCCTAAACAAACCATCAGTTTTCTAAGTCAGTCATGTGTAAAAATCACCAGTTGAAAGTGGAAAGGCTCCAGCTGCTTGGAGCATATCAGCCTCACGTTTCGGCACGACTTCATGGGCAGAGAGTAGCCTGATGTGGGATTTCCTGTCGTCTGCTCACCCCACAAAGCTTCTCCACCAAGGCTGCTGGACACTTAGTGCTCAGATGCACAGGAAAAAAAAATAATCCCTACATTTCTTCCAGGCAGATATCCGTGTCGAGAAAACGACCGGAAGAGGTGGATGTACGTAGCCCTCCCTGCAACAATATTTCTGATCATTGGCTACTATGACACTGGTAGGAAAATACTGCCAGTTTTGAAGGTTTGAGCAGCTTCATTAAACCACTTCCATTTCAAATAATAAGGCTCACAAGTAATTAATAAAAAGGATGTGGCAATCTCTCCAATAATATTTCATATTTACTGTTGGAGAAATAATGCCTTAAAAAGGTTAAATGGGCTCCAAAGGTGCAATAGAAAAGAATAAATTCTCAGGCAAGTTCAAATTCAGTTATGGGCTAGAGAGCAGGTTGCAGGCAATGTCTGCGCGGCGAGACAGCTTCCTCGGTCGCAATAACTACAGAGACAGTTCCTCCATCTGCAAAGGAGATAATGGTGTTGACCTTCTTCGTGCATTTCTGTGACATCTACTGATGAAAAAGACGCCGTAATAAATACACTTGCTTCTTAGACTGTAATCCCGTGAAGTTTCTATGCAACAGAGCAACCAGAACGTCATCGTCTTCTGTTCCAGCACGCAGAGGCCATCCTTGAGAACAAGGCAAGTACTACAGAGAAGAAAACATCCCACCAGAGCATTTAGATGTTCGTTGTTAAACAACAAATAGCAACTGGGAACCAAGTGAGAGGGGTAGCTGCCATCGCTACCAGTGCTGAACCACCTCCATTTCCCTGGACAATCTGAAAGCAAACAGCAGCTCACGACTCACACTTTTAGCTCGCCATGTAGTTCACAAATGCTCACCTTTTAAAACTTAGAGAATAAATTGGCTGGTCTTTTCTGCAACCATGGCAGGCCCCAGCAGGTAACATGAGAGCTGTGCCTCTTACTGGACAGATAAAAGAGTAGAGGCTAGAATATCATTATCCTTAATTTCACAAGTAGAAAACCAGGGCACAGATTATTAGAAACATCTTCTGAAAGCAAAGTGCACAGCCCTGGGGCATAGCCACTGCAGACTGAGGCCTCAGTTTAGATCAGCCTTCAGCTCAGGCCTGAGACTAGAAACTGCCTCATGAAGACAGGAGGACAGTCCGTCAGGCGCTTTATAACCTCACTTTTTATAAACATTTTTTTTTAAATGGTTAAAATGCAATTTCTACTGCAAGGCACAAAGTATCTTGCATCAGGGTTTGACCATTAAAGTGCCGACTATTTTACAGATGTCCTGACTGATTCAATTCTCCTAAGGAGCCCAGAGATATGGATTTAAAAGCTAGCAAACCTTTACTGGGACTAAAAAGTTGACGCCACAAAGGGAGTGAAGAGCCTAGGAAATAAATCGCAGGGCTCATTTAAAACACAACTGAAACAGTTCCAGCGTCTTTGCAAAGACACAGAGATCTGTCATGTTGTCCACTGACAGCACCATCTTCCTTTGCCTCGCTACTTTAGTGAAAAGCTGAGGCACCCAGCAAAGGGACTAAACCACCACTGACAGCAGCAGGGCAAGTGTTCCCACACAGCCCCATCGGGATACGCTTAAGCCATGAACTGTAAGGAATCAGCACTTCTAAAGCAGGGAAACGAATCCATTCTTCATGCCTCTCCCAACCCACAGCATCCTTTTTCTGAGGCCGCCAGGAGTGGAAGTCTCACAAGTCACTTCTCATCATGCCCACCTACTGCAGCTGCAGTACCTGACGCGTTTCTCTTCGAAACAAAGGGGCATTTGGAGACCGTGAGCCCAGCTACTTTTACCACTGGAAGCTGCACTCTTCACTGAGCACGAAACAATCCCCAAAGCCCACTTCATTTTCACTGTGTCTTATTCCAATCTATAAGATGTCTTCCCTCAGTTTCAGATAGAGGAGGTGAAGGCTCCGAAGGAGAAAATTTATTTGCTGAGAACTTGATTTCTACAGCTTTTCATGACTTGAGGGAAAAAAAAAAAAGCCAATATGAGGGAAGATTGGAGAGGAAAGGCAGGCAAGCAGGCAAGTTAGCATATTTGGAATAGTATCACCCCAAACCACAGTTCTTACATTACAGGATTGCCTGAATCCCATCCAGCCTCAGTGGATTATTAGGTCTGAATTTGATAGCTTAATAGCAGAGATTACAAAAACTCACACATAAAGCCAGCAGTTGGAGAGTATAGAAATTCATATAGAGTCATTCCTTTCTAGCATTAGCCACATTCTTGCGGAAGGTAACGTTCAATCTGCCAGGAGAAGGTCAAGACCACACAAAGAAAATAAATCACGGCATCGCTATGTGGACCTGTCTAAAGGTTAAGGATCTAAAGAACACGCAGATCCTCTAAAATATAAACAGTCCCTGAGGGATCATTACTCAACCACCTCCACTTGAGCAGTCCCGAGCAGATGGTTTAGTAGGTATATTGACTATTGCTGTGTTTTGTGAAACTCTTTATTACCTGCTGAGAAGACTGGGACCAAATACCACCATAAACATGTAGCTGGTTCACTCTCTAATCCTGTACATCTAGTGACCCAGAAATATATTCCCTCAGGTACCCTCTCCCACAGGCAGCAACTACATCAAGCAACATCGACGTGGCAAATTTTACCCGGACCTCCTCCAGTTCGGACTAGCAACAGGCTCAGACCAGCTTATTCAGGGGCGAAAGGGTGAGGGAGGGAAGGCCAAGCTCTCCCTGCCGATCCCAGGAAGTACCGGGGAGACAAAAGGACTCCCGCCAGTGCAGGTGGCCAACGCCAGGTTTATAAATCACTGACTTCCCAGCACGTTACAACAGTTAAGGAGTAAACTGGGTTACGCTGCTGTCCACGGAGTAATGAGCAATGATGCCCGAAATGAATCAGCAGTTTGGATAGGATGTGTAGTAGCTGTCAGCTCAGAGAACTCTTACCGGGGCAGTGACTTCTCAGTAGTGATCTCAAAAAGCCCTTGTAGTAATGTCCTGCAGTTCAGCCCTACAATATTTTTTTTGTAGGGTCAATTCTCTTAGAATAACTAATTTCTATGATTTTGTTTTGCTGCTCCTTATCTGTGCTTCAGGTTTACAAAGCAGGGGCACCAAAGATCACCCCTCCCCAGCACAGCCATGAGCAATACTTCACCTCCTCTCTGACAGAGCTTTTCCCAAGGGAAACTTTTCGACCCAATAAAACCTGAGAGTTTGATGTTTGGTTGGGACTTCTGGCCATCTGGCCTCCACAAGGCTTTGTCACAGAGCTGGAAAGCTCGGCCATTCCTACGGCGTGTACACAGACCAACTGCACACACTGTGCACCTGAGACTGCCAGGCACCAGTGGATTTACTCTGCCAAGACAGATGATTCAGGGGATCCGACATGTCCCACAAGCATCGTGTTCATACTACACATGTTGACCATATGTGCAGTGAGCGAGAGTGAGACTAGCGCTCCCTAGAAAGGTCAGCTCTAGCACAACTGAGCTATACAGAACACGCACAGAAACAATGGAACCTCCACCCTTTCTCCTCACCCTTCTGTCCCCACAAGCTGGAATTTAGTCAGAGATACATCGTAGTGACGGCAGAAAGAGCCATATGCAGTGCACAGGAATGATAACCAGTTGATGTCACCTGATTTGTGAGGCACCAGGTTAAGTCAGCAGTGAGTAAACCCGACTGAAATTTCCTCCAGAGACAGGGCTTGCTGCTAACTACAGCTTGCAATGGGCACAGGCCTGCGAGCAGTGCTCCAAGTTCTCCTGAAAGCCAAAGGAGCAGGCTCTGGATCTTCTACTTCATCAAATGGAATAGGTAAACCTGGCCCTTTCATGGAATCATAGAATTATTTTGATTGGAAGAGACTTTCAGATCAAGTCCAACTGTTATTACCCCAGCGCTGCCAGGGCACCACTAACCCGTGTCCCTCAGCACCACATCTCTACAGTTTTGAAACCCCTCCAGGGATGGGGACTCCACCGCTGCCCTGAGCAGCCTGGGCCAGGCCTGGACAACTCACTGAATATTTGGGTTCCGTGTTTCATGTTCTGGGCCAGTACTCCGCACAAAATATTCAAAGTTCATGCTTTAGGTCTCAAAGGGATGGGTCAGCTACTTAAGTCTTGAACTGAGTAGATACATACACCCTGAACTGACAAACTGGGCTCCACAGGGCCTGCGATCAGCATCTTATACAGAAGGAATGTCACCCTGCCTGCTTATCACCCTCCCCCAGAAACAGACTTTCCTTTTTGTTTTCTAAGCCGATGCAAGAAAATAGTTGCTAAAAAGAATTCAGGGCCCAGATAATTTCTACAGTCTTCCACTAATCTTCCCTTCAGGGTGCCCACAATCCTTTAAAGCATGACAAACTGACAGAGGGAGCTCCTTTATAGTCACTGGGCTCTATATCTTTATAAACTGGGCTCCTCTGTATGCGGCAGCAAACCAGGAAGGCAGACACTGTACAAAGGAAGGTGGAAACAGGCAGTTTTAAGAGTGTTTGAGGGGCCACCAGATGAAAAGAAAATATCTGGGTACAATAATATGATTCTTTAGAGGGGGAAAAAAGCTACTGTAACCTTGTTGGAGAAGAATCCCACATGCCGGCTAATCTACCCACCAAGGGTTACATGACACTTTCAAAAAAAAGAAAAAATTGGAAGGTACTCAAAGCAAAAGAAATCAGCTTACCAGAGAACACAGCCCTGCCCTCCTCGCTTCCCTGCTGGTTTAGATGGTATTTGTAACACAGCCAAACTGATATGCCCTTGACACGTGCAGAACGTTACAGCTCCAGGCAGCTTTTGGTTAAATAGGGTTGAGAAAATTGTATGTCTGGGTGTGTAACGACAACTAAGTTCATTCTCCTCCTCCTCTTTTTTTTTTTTGTGGGGGTTTATCTCTCTCGATAATGCCACCCTGACTGCTTCCAAAGTGCTGCTGCAACACAGCAGCCATTAACACGCTCGTTCCAAGCTATACCTCGGTGAGGTAAATTCTATACGTTGGCCACGCAAGTATCAAATAGACCTAAGAAACCAGCTCCGATGCATTTCCAATTGTAAATTCTACTTTTTTTACTGCTATAGCTGATACTGAGTGATTTCAAAAACATCTCAACAGTGGCACTTTTTGCTACATGATTAAATAAAAAAAAAAAACCAAAACTACTTAAAAAACCCCGCCTGCTTAATTTTATGTAATTCAGATCTTAAGAATGAATGGCTTTACACAAATTAATCACTCTCTGTCATTTCCACCAGCGCATCTCCAAGAGTTAAAAAAAAAAAAATGCCCAAAGCTGAAAGCTTTCTTCCCACTCTTAATTTAAAGATTAGGATTATCATGAATACACTTGGCGGGCCAGAAACAAGATCTCTCACAGACGTGAAGCTCAGAAGTTGTATCGTATTATTAAAGACACAGCTTTTTCAAGTATTAGTGAAGGTAGCACAGTACAAAGGAGTAAAAAAACAAAACAAAACAAAAGTACAATTTCAGAATAAAATTGTTTCCAAATGAACTACGACGTGAACTCTTAAGAGGACTCCCACCTGACAGAATGACATGGTTTCTTACAACAGGCTTAAACAACAACAGCAAAATGGGAGCGGATGTCTGAAAATAGAACCCCTCAGTTAACAAAACTTCCAAACCTCTTCATTTACTTTGTCTTTATTATTATGGCCATAAATTTTCAAGCATGTCAGTAAACACACGTGCAGCACTCGTGAGAAAGCAGGATTAAGGTGAACACCTATGCTTAAAAAAAGATTTCTTTTAAAGATTATAATTCACGAGCTGTGCATGCTAATGCTACTTCATCCTTCTCAGCAATTAACAAAGATGAAAAGAGAGACTGACTAAACAAATACACTTTGAAGCATCCTTTCATCTATTTAAGAAACTGTTGGGATCTTATTGCCATCGCTTGTCCGTGTTTTATAGCTTCCTGAGAATTTGAAGTAAAATATCAATCTGCTTGGAGCAAGTCCTACAGGGATTTTTCAAATTAGAAATACCTGAAAGTTTCTCGTCTCCCTCTTATTCCTACAGCTCTTGACAAATCTGATTGGAAAAGATTGCTATTTTGGCTCCTCATTTCCTGTACTTGAAAAATATTTTCTCCGTGTGTCACTATATGACGTGTCACCCTTCCACTCTGGGGCAAGAAGGAACAGCTCCAGCCAGGAACCAGCCCCTTGGCCCCAACGGCCAGCAGACGGAGAGGCTTCCACAGCAGGGGTCCCCTGGCGGGAGAGTCACTCAGGAAATACTGTTGTGAGCTGAATGGATCTTGACAGAAAACAGCACTAGCAGAGCAAATTTTAAATAACTAACTTAAATTTAAGGGGCAAAGCACCTGTATTGTTCCAGGATGAGCAGCAATGAGCCTATCGCTAATTACAGTAGCAGTAACTACTGTGCCTGCACACAAGCAAAGAGTAGACTAAGACTGTACAGCAAGATCTAAATACCCATCTCAAGGGAAAGCACAGCAGCATTGCTGCTGCTCATCTGAGAAAGGAATTAAAAACCTAAAATGTATTCCTCCTATTTGTCTGGGAAAGTTTTTGGTTGGGATTTGGGGAAAATGAGCATTGCAATACACATAGAAAAAGAGGAAATAAAACTTGGTTTCAGAAAAACCTAACTCCCTTAACCTCTCCCCTGTCCCCACGAACCAGAGGAAGAGTTGAAATGAATCTTGGAGTTCACACTGTATGGGACTGGGAGAGAGGAAAAGGGAAAACAAAGAGAAAAGGAAAAAAAAACCTCAGCAGATCCTGATGCTCTTCAGAAATTCAAAATCTCTCCAGTCTGCCCAGGGATGCAAAACGCATGTCATCGGTGTGACAGGTGACCCCTGTGCCCTGGCGAGCGCAGGGCAAAGCCCAGGTGAGGGCTGGGGCAAGGCCGACCCAGGGATTCAAAGGCAGGCACTGAAGAGCTGTTCCAGCAGAGCACTTAAGGACTGTGCACAATTTAAGCAGCCCCATATTTAAATGCTCAGCTGAAAGAAGGTTTTTGTTTTGAAAGTTCCTGTCAGTGCTTTCTTTTAATAGGAAATCAATATATCATTTGTTTTCTAGAAAGTAGACACCTGTCCTTCAGGACTCATGCAGCCAAGTTTAGCTCTGATGGAAAATTGAGTAGTTTTGACCTGACTTTTCTCTTCCGCGAATGTCACTTTCCTTACCCTGGGGAGAGGAGGTGAGCACAAAGCAAAGGGAACAAATATCATGGTATAAGCTATCCCTACTGCTAACTATGGCTGAATTACCAGCTCTTTGTTTTTTTTCAATGATGCTGGCAAAGCAGAAATCCCAATGTGAGCTAAAAAGCAATAAAAAGGTAAGAAAACATGAACTATTTCCTTTGTGTTTGGTTTCTAGACTAGCAGCAGGCGGATGAAGAAAGTTGGTAGGGCTGGATGCCAAGAGCTCTGCCCTGCAAGTAGGCACAGATGGGGGGTGGCAAAGGCTTGGCAACACGGGCACCTTGGAGTCATCTTCTGCCTTGGTGTCAGTTCAGGTCACATAAAAGACACTCTTGATCCAAAGAAGAAAGGAGTGAAGTGTCTTACTCTTCCCCAGAACAATGCGAGGAGCTCTTGAGGTTTTGGGAAGGAACTGGAGTTGCAAGAAACGAGGAGGAAGACAAGAAGCATGCTCTGGTCTGTTCCAAGGCACAGGCAGCAGCACATCACTTAAGGCAGACTGTACCATAAAAGCAGCCTGAAGAAAGCAGCTTGAATCTCTCCTTCCCTTCCTGCCTGAATTAAAGACAAAACCATCGTCTTGGTGCAAGATGTTTATTTACAGCTGCTTAGAGTAGAACGCAAACAAACATCTTGTAACAAGCTGCCTGGTGGCTTCCCATTACACGTACAAAGCTTAGCACTGCTTCAGCAGGCACTCACAACGCTGCCGAGAGACGAGGTCACTGCGAGAATATTCTGAATTCAATCTCATGTCATTTGCCCACCTTCATCATTCCACCCCCGGAAAGCCAGCGATCAAAAGGACAGAACGTCCAGTCTGCAGCCTTAGCAGGAAATACATCAGTGGACAGTAAGTGGTAACAGGGGAACAATTTCGAAAGCTTCAGTTTGTATTCACATGGTACTGGAGTTGAAGGAAGAAAAATACAACAAATAGCAGTTCCATAGTCTCCCTTAGGAAATCCACACTTGCTAGGAAGACACTGAAGATCGGAGTAAAGCGCAAGGGAGGAAATGTTGAGTCATCTACAGAGCACCGGCTCACTCTTCAGTCACAGGCCAGCTTGCTTGCCCAATTTTTTCCTTTTTATTATTGACACTATTAACATTCATAAACCAGGCCATCCTGTTTCAGTACAGCTTCTCCCGTTACATGAAAGAAAGTCCATCTATGACACAAGAAAGTCTTTGAAGGGAGAAAACCCAGCCCTTTGATCAAGAACGACAGTCCTTACAGATGGGCATGGGCTGCACAGCCAGAACTTCTCCCCTTGCTTCAGTGACCGCATCACGCCCCTGACACAGCAGATGCAAATATCTGCTGTTGCTTGTGCTGCTGGTCATAGCAGGAAGATCCAGCGCACAGCTGATGATGTTACATCTGCTATGAACTTAACATTTCCAAACCTCCTAAACCTTGGGACGTGAAGGTCTCTGGGTTTCGATACAAAGGCACTAAACTCCCCCAATGCACTGTGCCAGGTGGGAACCAGCCTCTCTTGTGTCACAGCACAGAAGCCTGGGGTGGAGGCAGCAGCACACAGCCCAGAACCCACCAGTACCTTATCAGACCGACGGGAGGTCCATACATATCCAAAACAAGGACCAGTTAAGCTGCTGGCCTAGACCTACCTGGGACAGAGAGCTGACAAACTGAAACATCCCACGACTCCTGAGAAGCCCAACATGTGAACACAGGCACATTTCAGTATCACAAAAAGAAGTTTAAATCATTAGGGTTACTTTCTAGAGCTGAAGCTGGCAGATCTGTTCTCCTTACAACAGGAACGCAGCCATTTAGCCCAGTAATTAAAGAGTCAAACCAGTTCACTTGTGTAAACAGAAGCACCTCCACAGGACTGAAACAAGCTTGGATTTGTTTGCCAGAAGCAGTGAAGGTATTTAAGTGCACTGACATTAAGGATCCACACCAGTTTAACTGGATTGGGTTTTAAGCCAATTGTTAAGCCAGCTTCATATTTTTTTTTTTTGCATAGGTAGTATAAAATATATATTTCATTACCATTCCTATCCAAGCACTTCCATCACCCTTGGCAGGAGCCCAGTTAGCAGGCCAGGACTGCCATGTTTCTACAAGTCTGGCTGCAGAGTCTGACGGCAGCTCTCAGGTATTTAGCCTGCTTTCACCTCACTACCGCCGTGCTCTCGGCTGTTCATTCCCAAAGTAATAATCCCCGACCTGAACTTGTTCCGATTTCTTTCTTGTTTTGCCTCAGGTTATTCACTTTCCACTGCTACACAGCTTCTCATGGAATAAATTTACCCTCCCAAATGTCTCCAGTAACACTGTCATGCAATAATTCCAACAGAGAAGAACAACAAGATGAAAGGCACCCTAAATGCCACATAGTCACATTCCAAATCATAAAGAATATGGTATTTTCAGTACTCCAGAAAGCTGCCAGTCAAGACTATGACCTAATTTCCTTTGCAAATGGACAAATTAGACTCCCTTTTATCCTCAGAAAAGAGCATGGATCCAAATTTTCCTTCAGAATTGTAATCTTATCAGGGGTTTCCACAGAATGTGCTTGGGGTTTATACTGCGTAGGGTTTTTTTTTTAATTCCTATGAAGACTGTTGTAATTAAGACTCAGGGGATTGTGAACAGGTCCTTAAAAGCCTGCAAAGCACACCTCTGGAAAAAGGCCTTTATTTAACTATTTAACAGAATTTCCCTATAGATATAGAAGCTGGGGGGGGGGGGGGGGAGTTTACTTTTTTTGTTTAAAAAAGCCTAAAAAAAAATAATCGAGGAAATGCAAATTGTTTTTTTTTTTTATAAAAAATTTTTTGTACATTCTCTAATTCA